>VXAB01008104.1:5346-21697 GCA_013399175.1 Odontophorus gujanensis
GGGGGGGGGGACATTCATGGGAGCCCACCGCATGCAGCTCGTGCAGCTGCGCCGGCCCCGGCAGCGAGGCAGGGGAGCGATCCGTCTTCCTGGCTGCCAGCTCCAACAGCTACATTTCAGATAATTCCAGATAGTAAATTTTTGGAGTCCCTATAAGCTAAAATCAATATTGGCACAACTGTGCGTCATTAAAAACTAAATGAACATGACAAAGCCAAACTGCTGCCTATTAAACAAATGAGTTTTCTATCCACACAGGCACAGCAGGTTATTAAATTCTTTATTACAGGAGCGTTGCTTTTTATAAAAGGGGGTGGGGACACGTTGCCCTGCGAGGTGACAATGCCACCGCCTGCCCTTTCCGCAGCACTTGCAGGCACCAGGGCTGCAAAGGACCGGGGTGGGGGGGGCTGAGGGAGTTTCTGCAACAGCAATGCAACAGCAGCACAGCGGCAGTGCACCGGCAATGCAGCAGCTGTGCAGGGTGGGTAACCTCCTCCCATGTTCCTGAAAGGCTGAGCTGTGCCTCTCCAGCCCAGATCTTGGGAGTGCTGTGGCTGTTCTGTCCCCTCTGCGGAGCCTTTCTCTCTGCTGCTGCTGTCCTTCCTCGGTGTCCCAGCTGCAGCCTGCTGCCTGCCCCCGTGCAGCGATTTCAGTGCCCTGATTGTGTCCAAGCTCTCGCCACACACCGGGAGGTATAAATATTAATAGGTGCCGGGGGAGGGCTGGGGAGCAGAGGGCCGGGAGGGCAGGGGAGAAGAGGTTGGGCTGCATCACCCCCCCGGCCTCTCTTTGCACAGTGGTTGGGGCTGAGCCACGAAACGCAGGGAAAGGTCATCGTGCTCAGCCATGGGAAGGAGAGCTGCTGGGCAGCGGCTGCCCCAGTGGCTGTGACGAGTGCCAGCAACTCCAGGGACATCTGTCACCACCCTGCTCCATGGCCCATCCCTGCAGCACGGTGTGCTGGGCTCTGCACCGGTTTGTGCATGGGCTGCACAGTGCTGATGATTCCTGGCGGCACACAGAGACCTGCACCAGCCCCATGGCTGTGTGTGCCCCGGGGACAGACACCGATCCCATGTGCTGCCTGGCTGCACACAGATCATGTGGATCCCCACAGCCATACACTGATTTTTCAAAAGAAACTTGCCAGATGCTCTTGCACACAAATGGCACTGAGCGTCACATCTCTCAGCTGTCCTGGGGTGGGGGGACAACCCGGTGTTACCCGAAGACTGGGGACCAGCCGTGCTTCAGGGATGTAGAGTTCCACGTCTCCCTCCTGTTCCCTGCTGGCCAGGCTGCCCTCCCTGCTGCCAGAGTTTGATGATGACAAACTGCGCCGACACGGAGATGGAGTGCCTTCCCCAATCTGCCTGCTGCCCATTACGCCAGAGCAGCTGCAGTGATTGATGCTGGCGAGCCCCAGGCGAGAGCTTCCCCATCCCTCCCGCACACACATGCACACCGCCAACCTCACCACGGCCCCTTACCACCTTACAGCCCCCATCTCAACCCCATAACACACAGCATGGGGACGAGGGGAATCGATGGGGACCTCACCCTGCAGCACCAGCACGGGGTGAGAGCCACCATCCTGCTGAGGACACTGCCGAGGAGTTGGTCTCCTGGATAGCACTTGGGGTTGTCAATCGGCGAGCGTCAGCTGAGTGAGATTGACCTCTGCAAAGAGACAAAAGTGGCTCCGAATGGAGCGCTGTGCTCCCCGTGGAAGGGGCTGCACGCAGCGCTGGCCGCCATCTGATTGATGCTTTGACAGCATGATGGATGGCGGCGGGCAAGCCCCTGCCATGGCCGCACATGCGCTGCATCCCTTATCGGGAGATGGGAAGCAGCCACACAGCCAGGGAGGGCTCCCCATCCCATCCTATCCCATCCCATCCCATCCCTGCAGTGCTGCAGGGGGAGGCAGAGCCGGCTGCGAGGGGTGGGAGCTGCAACGGGAAGTTTTATGGGGCCTGCATCAATCAGCGGGAATCCCATAAAAGTCGGTGGGTATAAATGGGCTCCTCAGATAGGTTTTGACATCCAATTGTCTTTTCCATTTCGGATGTCATAAAGCTATGCACACCCATCTAGAGAGAGGGAGCGAGCGTGCACGCTCCGAAATACGGATGCGCAGACACATGCACAGCGTGCCCGGCACACGTGCGTGCAGAGGATCTGTGTGCACACGCACTGCTCACACGCACACACAATCACACACACTATCAACCCCCCCTGCTTACATCAGGGCACTGCTAAGGGCAAAGCCTGTGCTCTGCTGAGGGCCTGGGGACCTGTTTGCTGCCGTTAACCCAAGGCAGAGGCAGGCAATGGGAGGCTGGGGATCGATTTGGGAAGCTGTTTAAAAACCTCATTTAAAGGGAAAAAAGGAACATCCAGCATGCAAGCGGTGCCAGGACGTGCTGCTGCCTCTCCTCCCGCAGCACAATGAAACAGGCAGCGCTCAGCTGGGAGGATGCTCCCCTCCTCGGAGCCATCGCTGCTCCCTGCAGGGAAATCACAGCTCCGGTGTTAGGCACAAACTCAGATGAGCGAGCAGGTCGTACATCATCTCTGCGTAAATCATCCGCTGTGCTCGGCTACGTGAGCACCAGGGCCCGGGGACAGAGAGCGGCTCACGCGCTTCAGTGGAAAGGGGGAAATTTTACACAACTGAGGGAGTGCGGAGGAGAGAAATGCAAACTTGGAGCGGTGGGGGAGAGCTATTCAGTGCTGCATCCCCCTGCAGAATCCCTGCAGCACACAGCTCCCGCCTGCTTGGGGACCACAGCGTGCGAGCAAACGCCTTTATTTTACTGACCATTAATTGTCCCTGAAAGGGTCACTGCCTCCTCATCATGCTGGGAGCTGTGTGTGGCACTCCAGCCACCAGGACACCCTCCTTCCCCACCACACTGGGCTCAGTGCTTGGGCTACCAGCACAGCAGGGAGTGATCGCCCTTTGCAAACCAAGGCCTGGCTGGGGCAGGATGGACGTTGTTGCACATCTTCCCCCCAGCATGGAGATAACTCTGCTGTGATTCAGCTATGGGGACAGGGCACCCAGTGTGCATCTCACAGCACCGCAGGAGGGTGCTCTGCTGGGGCTGTGCTGGTGTCACCCAGATGCAGTGTGAAGGAGAGGGGCTGGGAAGTGGGGGGGACCCCATCCATCACCCACGCCTGGGCTCCAGCCCCAGCATTGCTGGGGAAGGTGACTTCTTCGGAGACGGCTCTCGCCGCATCGCAGAATCGCTTCTGGATAAACAATTACCATCTATTTACCTCTGCCCATATGGCGCTCAGGAACAGGTGTGCAGGTAATGAAATACCCAGCTCCACCAGGCTTGGGGAGGCTGGCTCGTCTTTCCTTCTCATTCCTGAGCTTGGGCTGCAGCCCGCTCAGAAATGAGAGCTAAGGAAGACAGAAGGACACGGAGGGGTGGAGGTGGGGGCCGCCTACTGCCCGGCGGTGCCACCCTGCCCAGCTCTGTGCAGTGTCACCGACACAGGACCCAGCATCCCCGGGGTCCCACAGCCCCAGCACAGCCACCCGGACCCCCTCTCGCTGCCTATACGAGCTCTCCCCACCCGTAACTCATGGCTGAGCCACTGCTTTTCTTCAAAAGCCATCTAATCTCCGCACACAGCCGCGGAGAGGGGGATTTATCACCTCCCCCGGTGCCGTATCCTCTGTGCGGATAAGATAGTTTATGCAAACAGACGCCAGGCTGTGTCGCTTCCTTATTTCTCTCTCCCTGACTCGCAGCTCATCATCGGTTACAGCGGTGACCAGTCACCTAAATCACCCGGCAGCGCACCCGCTCCCGGCGCTGATTGATGCCGGCGTTTGTCTGCTCTCCAAACGGTCCCAACCCACTGAGCTGTGTGGGGACACAGGCAGGGGTGCTGTGTCACTGAGGGGCACCTCTGCTCCTTCCAGCCCTACAAAGGCTCCCGCAGAAACCAGTGCCACCAGAGCTTGTTTGGAGGCTCCACCAAGCCCAGCTCCCCCAGCACAGGCACCAGAAAGCGGCAGGCATAGGAGATGCCAACATCCAAATGGGTCCTGCTAAACGTGGCCCTACAGATTAGCGGGGAATTCTCTCTGCTGCCTTGGCAGGGGCTGCTGGCATGGGTGCCCGTGGCAGGGCTCTGCCATTCTGGCAAACAGCTGCTTTCCTTTGCGTGCAGTCTGGGCCTTGAATCACGGAGAGGAAACCCAGCTGCTGGCCAGGGCTGAGAGGCTGCGTAATCTGTGCAGCCACAAGAGCTGCACAGGCATAAGCAACACCACGACACAGCCCTGTGATGTGCGGAGATGAGGGTGCATGGGAACACCTCCCTCAGTCCTCACATCATGAGGATGGAGACCCAACCCTTCCAGCACTGCCTGTCCCCTGTGAAGGTGACCAGCTGTCACAGAATGAGCTGCCCGCCCACCTGTGCAATGCTCACATTCATTCAGTGTTCAGTGCCTGCTGGCACAGTCAGGGTGGGGGGCACGTCCCCCAGCATATACGCAGGGCTCACCTGGGGTCCTCTCCATGCTCTGCTGCATGCTCCTTTCACCATGCTGCCAGGGGAGCGGGGGGGGGTGGGGGCCATGCCAGCATCTCAGTGCCATGACTCGAGACCGACTGCCAATGGCTCATGGCCAAGCGAGGCTGGAGGGGAACAAACCCTGTGTCCTCACAACATATGCAAGCCGGGAGCGAGCGGTCCCCAGGCAGCACGGCGAGCAGCCAGGCGTGCACGGAGCTGGCTGCCAGAGCTGTGTCCCCTGCCAGCTGCCTGCCCACAATGACACGCTCTCGTCCCCTGCCAACGTTTGTCACCACTGGGTGCACAAGGGAGGGGACAGGCACTGAGCTGTGGCAGTGGTGTGGGATGGAGGGCCCCATCACTACTGCAATTCCTAAAAGGGAGGAGTGGAGCTATCCAAGTCCCAGCTTGCTGCTGCCCACGGAGCTGTTCCCCATGGAGGCCATGCCTTGTCCCTGTGCTGTGGCTACAGCCTGACCGTGAGGACCCAGGTCGCTGGGTGTTGGAAATGTGGACCAGATGAAGTCAGTTTTAAGTGCACATTCCCCTCCTTGATCTCTGGTGCTGATCCGGGTGACATTAAGCTCTGGCAGCACCAGTTTTGGACCAATTGCTCTGCACCACAGGAGCAGCATCCATGGGCACTGTGGTGTGCGGGGCCCAGTGGAGCAGGATCAGGCCCCGGCTGTGTTCAGCCACCTGAAATGCTGCTGAGCAAAAGGGGGTTTTGCAGCACGCAGTGCACTCCTGCTGAATCTATTTGCACCTCCCTAGCAAGGCTGCACTGGTCATGCCAGCCCAGGCAAAGTGCAAATGAACCCCTCCCGCTCCCCAGCGTGGTCCCCAGTGACATACCAGCACTGTCCCCATGCTGCTCATATTGTCCTCATGCACCATCTTCACTGCAGCTGTGGATATCCTGCATGTCCCCAGCCCAGGACGTCCTACTGTCCCATGGGGTGTCCCAGGACGCCGCGTGTCTCCCACTGTGGCACTTGGTGCTGAGCTGGCACAGCTCCCCAGTGCCTACGAGTGACAAGCTTCTGTTAAATAATTGAATTACTCAAATTGTTCCCTTTTCCCTTCGGTTTCGGTACACATTTGTCATCATTCCATTAGGCAGACGCTTTGCTCTCGTTTCATTTATTCATAAGCATTGCTGGGGCTCAGGCAGCAGCAGTGACAGCAGAGCTGAGCGTGATCACTAGCACGGGACGCGCTGTCCCCAGCGCTCCCACGGTGGCACGGGGATGGTGGCGGTGGAGGATGGGTGCCACGTGCATCACTGTCACTGCAGCTCACTGCCCCGTGCTGGGGACAGCTGGGCACACTGTGCCCTGCACTGGAAGTGCAGAGGATTTGGGTCTGGGGGGGCTGAGGCAGCCGCACGCCCACAGCCGTGTCATCATAAGCGATTCCTGTATCAACAAGACAGTTACAAAGGAAAGCAAATAAGCCAATTATGGGGAAATATCCCGTCACCCATCCCGCTTCCCCACAAAGCTCAGCAGCACGAGCGCTGCACTGCACATCCCAATTAAACACCCATCGTGACAGCACGTGGCAGCAGATGAAAGGACTCCACGGCTCCATGGCACCCCTCCCCTCTGGCACCTCACTGATGGCAGACACCAGAGCCTATGGGCACAGGTACCCCTTACCCCCCTGCCACCTCCGAGCTGAGGAAGAGGCACTGCTCTGCTTCCCTCGAGCCGGAGCCACCGCGATCCTCATCTTTCATGTCATGGTCAGGAGAAAACCCAGGGGAGGAATTAGAGATAAAAAATTGGACACTGGCGGGAGGGTGCGAGGCCTCCCCCATGCATGCAGAGTAGATCCATTACCATAATAACGAAGCACTTAATAGCCGCTTCCCTGCTTGCTCTAATTGAAACCGATAGCCTTGTTTCCAGGGCCGAGCAGTGCGCTGCATACAGTGAGCAGCATGTCCCCCATGCTGCCAGTGTGCACCCATCCTACAGCAACCAGCAGCTCCCGATGGATGGGGACACGGATGGGGACAGGGATGGGGGGACAGGGAGGGGTGTGCTGGCTGAGGTGGCTCCAAGGGGTCAGCACACCTACATGCCTGGCCCTGTGCCCCCTTGGGGTCCCCATGGTTCTGAGAGCACTTTGTGGTGCTGAGCTCACCCTTCTGTGCCAAGCACAGCAAGGGTTGGGAGAACGTGGCTCAGGGCACAAGTCTGGCACATGCTTGCAGGAGCGCTGACCATCTAATTGCAGTAATTAGCCCTTAATTGTGCAATTATTTCAGGACGTGGTGCCACGTGTTCCTGTAAGGAAGGAGGATGGAGAGGAGAGGTGTGCAAAGGCAGAATGTGACACAGGACCTCCATGTCCTCAGAGATCCCACTCTGACACGGCACTTTGTGAGGCTGACCATGTCCACCCCACTGGGTGGCACTGAGGGGCCCCTGTGGCACCCTGTGCTGGGAGACAGGGCACTGAGCAGCCCTGAGCTGCAGCAGGCACGGGTGGGCAGCACTTCCAAGCACCCCTGCTCTGCTGAAGGCTGGCAGCATTGAGCAGTGGAAATAGAAATTTGGGAAGAGGCACTCGGCCCTGCCCAGTTCAGCTGTGTGGGCATGATTCATTTCACTCCACCCATTTTTCCATGAAATGGCAGCAAATCTCCGCTCCGAGCATCGTTCCTGAGCGGGAGCGGCTGTGCAGGCAGACACCAGCACTGGGCAGAGGCCGTGCCAGCACGACCTGCCAGTGGCTGCCTGCACGCTGCCCTGCCTGCCCTGCACTGGTGGCACACGGTGACAGAGGCATCCAGCTGGAACCATGACCTGCAGCCACGAGAAAATGCTGCAGCGGGACGGGTGCGACGCTCAATCATGAGGATGCTCACCATTTGCAATGCACAAAGCAGGACAAGCTGTGTTTTCTGCAGGAGCTTGCTCAGGACTCTGGCAGCCCCGTGACCCCTAGTCCGAGGCAGACGCCGGCCCGTGGCCATGGGACGCCCTGGCTGGCAGCCTGCTGCTGGCGGGGATGCAGCAGAGCGGATGGGGACAAGTCCTGAGAGGCCGAGTGGAGACGTCGCTCCGGAGGCATGTGCTTGTTCTGGAGTGCTCCGAGGGGCTGCAGCCAGCTGGCTGGATCCTGCCTGTGAGCGCCTGCATGCCTGGGCTTTGTTGGTGCTTGCACAGCAGTGGCTAAGTCAACCCAGCACAAAGAGCAGTGGGGCTGCAGGACGGCACCATGATGTACCCAGCTGCTCCCACACCGAGCCCTGCAGTGCCCAAGCTGTGTGCATGACCCCTTCTCGTGGCGTTCCCTCCCTACAGGGCTCCTCAAGGAGTCTGGACCCCAGGATTTCCCCTCTGATGATCCCCAACCCACGAGCCGCCATCAGCCTGGATTACCCCATTTCACCCACGCTGCCGGAGGAGCAGGGCAGGTCCCGGCTGTGGGCAGAGACATGAGCAGCCTCGTGTCTGCTCAAGGTGCCAGCATCAAAATCCAAGGCTGCGTCAGCACAGCACGAGGCTGACAAGTGTATCGTGTCTCCAACGGGAAGGAGCAGACGGGAGGGAAATAAAAGCAAATGACATCACTTGCTGGCACAGGAGCGCACACCAAGAGCTATTTCTGGCAGGACCTGGCCCAGGCTTCCTTCTTAAATGCTTGCAGATGTGGCTGCGGGTGCCTGGCGCAGGGCTCCAGCTCCTCCTGTGGGCTCCCAGCCCCAGCCGGGTGCTGCCCACGCCAGGATGTGCTCAGGGCCAGCAGTGGTCCCAGCACTGCCCCATGGTCACCACAGCCCTGCACGGCTGCACGGGGGCATACAGGGCAGCCAGACAGTGACTGGGACATGGTGGCACCTCAAGGTGACCGACAAGGGCAAGGAGACTGGAACCTGGCTGTTGCCATGGTTACCAGCAGAGCATCCCCCAGCGCTGGCTCAAAGCATGAGTAAAGCCCATCGTTAGGAACAGGGGATGGAAGGAAGGGCAGGACCAGCTGCAAGCTGTCCTGGTCACAGTGCCAGGGGGTGCTGAGGAAGCTGAGACACAGTCATGTCCCATCATCTCCATCATCAAGTGCTCCACCACCCTTCTCTGTCCACTGGGGCGCTAACCCAGCCCTCACTCCTTTGAGAACTGTTACAACTCCCTGGATTTGCAGAGTGAGCTCATCCCGTTGGCTTATTGACAAGGCAGTTTGGGAGCAAGGTATCCCCCAAAACCTGAGGCTCCTTGGCCACCTCCAAAGGGTCTGAGCTCTTTGGCAGAGATCTGAGCTGGGCTCAGTGCCGCTGCTCTGATCCTGGCTCCCCACCAACCACAGTGCTATGAGTAAACCAAAAGGAAAAGCAGCTCGGGGCGGAACTAAATCCAATTGAAGACGTGGCAGCTGGTCCTCCTCTTTCCTTCTCTGGTTTGCTACGCAGGGTACAACACCAGCAGGTCTCCATTCTTACAGCCATCCGTGTCACCACACAGGGTGACAGTCACCATGGGGGCAGGTGGCATTTACTGGCTGCCCCCGACCTCTGCAGGGAAACCAGTATCTCTGCTGCCACAGGCAGGAATATCCCATTCACTAGCTGCTGCCAGATGTTCCTCTGCAGAGTTATTTGATGGAAAAACAGGGAAGGGAGCGTGAGATCTGCCAGCAACATCTTGCTTTAATAAAAGAACAGGAAATAATGTTGGAGGAAGGAAAGATGTGCCTGAGTTTGTCCTCCTCCCGCGCAGAAATGTGATCCCTTAGAGAAGGATCTGCAGCGGAGATGCTGGGCTGCACACAGAAGCACTCAAGTGACACCCATTCCCATGGGTACACAGACCCCTCTGTGCCCCACCAGTCCCAAAACACCCAGGGCAGCCCAGGGAACGCAGAACACCCTAAAATGAGTTGAGGGAGGGGAGATTACCCTCATGTCTTGGTGCTCACAGCCACCTTCCTGCCTCTGCTCAGCCAACTGCCAGCAACCTAAGAGGAAGGATGAGGAGAGCAACAATTATAACGCAGGCAGTTGGCTGCACCCCATGGCTGCTGGAGAGCTCCTTGTCCCATCCTATCCCATCCTACCCCATCCCATCCCATCTCCATCCACCCCATTCAAACTCCATCCAACCCTTCTCATCCCATCCCATTCAATCCCCCACCCCATCTCCATCCCCATCCCCATCTCACCCATCCCAGCCAGCCTTCCCCTCTGCCACCCCACACCCTCCAAGCACCAACTCCACCACAGCCCAGGCTTGCTTCCCTGCTGCTCCCACCACAGCACGCCTGCAGACGGGGACCACAGAGCAGAGCCAGGACAGCGGCACCATAAGACTCTGTGGTCCTTGAGGGAAAAAGAATAAAAACCCAGGGAGGAGAGAGGAGAAGGAGAAGAAAAGCAAAGCAGCAAGGAAAAAGGAGTTCAATCAGATTTGTAAAGGGCGTAATTTACAAAATCCATCACATATTTTACTAGGCTGGGATTTACGGATTAGCCTGTAATATTTAGGTGGCTTTTTGTAATAAAATCCTGAGCTGCAGCAGCCTTGGGAAAGAGAGAACGAGGAAGAAGTCTCCTCTGCATCCCATCCTCATTTTCCCAGCTTTTCCGACCTTTTTCTTTTTTTTTTTTCTGATCTAGGCAGTCCCGTTAATCTGGGCTTTATCTGCCTATGGAGGCGGACTGAGCTCTTTATTGGATTTTTGTCAAGAATAAATGATTTAGTTTGGGATATCGTGGAAACGGTTTCCGTGGCATTACACTGTCTAATAAATGAAACAGCAGGGATCAATTCCTTTGCGGCCACGCACTGCCATCGCTGCTGTTGTGGATCCAGCAGCTCCACACTACCTGTCCAGCAGCACTGCCACTGAGGTGTCCCATCCCTGGGGGCAGCTGTGAACCACACGGAGCATCCTCTGTGCCCAAAGGAAGCACTGGAGCTGCCCTCTGTGTGCAGCAGTGGCTCCAGAATCAAGTGAGCAAAGCACGGACGTGCCAGGAAGACAGTGGCACAGGGTCACCGTGGGAGTGTCCCTGCTGGGGACAGGGCAGGACAGCGAGGAGGGGACTGGAGGCTCATTTCCCTTTCAGGAGAGATTATAAAACCCATCACTAAAGTTCTTCTTAATCGTCTTAGCACAGACCTAATTATGGGGGGAGAGAACTTCAGGGGGTAGAAACGTGCCCTGGTCTCCTTTCATCTCACTCAGCCCCATGGAGGGGAACGGGACCCCCACCCGGGGATGGGCAGAACTTTTGCACCCCGTCCCCACCAAGGTGCCCCCCACGCTGCCGCAGTGCCAGCACCCGCCCGCAGCACCATGGCAGGGTGGGTGGGCAGAGCCTTTGAAGAGATGGAGATAAGTGCCTGTGTGAGTGTGTGCGATGGTGATTTATGAAGGCTCCTAATTAAGGAAATCCTTTGGGGAATGAAAATCTCTCAGCTGTCAGGTTTGTGTGGGAAGGAGAGCAGGCAGAGCCAAGGACCTTGGGGACGTGAGGAGGTTTGCAGCCAGAATGAGCAAAGACACTGTTGTTCCTGACCCCAACCTCATTTGTGTCCCTATCTTCATCCCCACTCCTATTCATACCTTCCCCACTCCTATCCCCATCCCTACCCCCATCATCATGGTAGGATGGGGTCTCAGGGAGGAGCACCCACTCATGGGGCTGAGGGTGTCCATCCCATGGTCCCCGCACCCAAGAGCAGGGAACCCACCCCATGAGCAGGGAAGTGCCAGACCTGGGCATGGTACAGCTGGAAGAGGAGCCCCCAATCACCCACTCCAGTGAGTGCAATGAATTATTACTGCAGGAAATTAAACTGCTAATAAATCCCCAGGCAGAAGCCAGGAAGGTTAAAACTCCATCTTTAAAGAGAGACAGTGATTTATAAAGTGGCATCCAACTCCTCTTCCCCACTGCACAGCTCTGGGCTGCTGGGATTGGGACCTGGACTGAGTGTGCTGAGCTCACCCCATGCACAGAGATGCCCAGAGCCCAGGGTGGGGGCTGGGGGGTAAAGGACCCAACCTGCAGCCCCCGTGTGCAATCAGACACACACTCCCTGCACACCGCAGTAATTCCCCATCCCCTGCCCTGCTGGGGACCCACTCACCTGCAGAAAATGGCTTTTTGATAGAGTTTAGTTTTTCTATCACCTATTTGCTGCGCTGTTTTAAATCTCTTTCCACACAGAAGTGTTGCACAGCCACAGGAGCTGGGCACAGCCATCGTGCTGGGGAGACCCAGGGTGGAGGAAAAGCAGACTCCAGTGGATCCCAGTGGATCCCAATGGCTGGTGGGATACGTGGCATCCCCTTGAGGGACAGCTGGGTCCGGCTGGACGTGGCTGCAAGCACGCAGGGCTGGGATGTGCAATGCAGATGAGGTCGTTGCTCTCATCAGAAATAAACAGGAAGATGTGATGAACCTCAGCCAAGGGCTTGGGCAGTGAGGGGTTGTGCAGGGGGCAGCAGGACCCGGGCAAGGGAATGCATCGCATTGCTGCGGGGCTGCATGGTGGCACCCAGCAGGAGGATGCTGCACGCAGGAGTGAGCTCACCTCATTCTTCCCCTGCCCAAACTCAGCACCCAGCCCCAGCCAGCAGCAAGTCCCTACAGGAGGGAATCCGCACAGAGCAACCAGGGGGAGAACATTGAGGGAAATAAGGCAGTGAGCAGAGCAGGAGAGCCTATAAGTTACCAGCACCTCGAGATGCTCATAAATAATGCACATGGCACAGAGTTGAGGAGCTTTTTACCCAGTTAATTAATATGTATGGTAATGCTCACACATGCAAACACAGAGGCAGGGCTCCCCCTTTACTCCCAGTAAAAATACTTCTTTGGTGGACTGACACGTTTATTATCTCCCCTATAATTACCTTATTGTGAGCATTTGTTCTAAGGCACCCTGGGAACCACAGCCCCATACAGGGCTCTGAGGAGGGGAACGGCTTTGAAACATTGGTGGGGACTGGGGAAAGTGGGTCAGGATGGGACCCCAGGGCTCTGCAGGGAATGTACCAGCTCTGCTTGGGCTGCTATGTCATCCCCTGGCAGGACAGATGGGATGGGACAGATGGGATGGGAATGGGATAGAATGGAATGGATGGCATGGAAATGTGATAGGATGGATGGGATGGGACGGGACGGGATGGGATCCACATGCTTTGCAAAAGCTCCTCAAGGCTGCATAATGCAGGACAGGGCTGAGCAGCTGCAGAGTGAGCCATGACGGGGGATATTAAAGCCTTTATTACAGGGTGACACTCGCTAATTGCAGAGCTCCTTTCAGACAGCCAGCAGCGGATGAGCTCGGGCGACAGCACCCAATTATTGCAGCTCAGCAGGGGAAAAGGGAAAGAAAGGAAGAGAAGAAAGTGCAATTATCAGGACCTCGTCTGTGGTGCGGCACAGGGTTGCAATTTCAAACCACGCTGAGTTTGCCCAGCCCTGTTCTCACTCCCAGTACTGAGCACATGACAGCTCACATTTATTTTTCAATGGGCAGCCACCCATCTCTGCCCTTCAGCTCCAGGCCTGACTCCTTGTGCCCTTCTAGCACCTCATCCACATCCAGCACCACACAAAGTTCTTTCAGGCTGCAGATGTCAGTTCCATGTTCTCCCCCACTTGAGCACAGATCACATCCCAGAGCATCCCCTGCCCCGGCTCAGCCCTCATTGATTATTGAAGCCCTGATGCCGCTGGGGGGCTGTGCTGCTTTTTCCCCTTCACCTCACCCTTTCCTACTTTTCCCTCCCTGAGTTGCTCCCGGCCCCGAAATCTCAGCCTCGAATATTAAAAAAGGTCAGGCTTCAGCTCTGGTGAAGTAGCAGAAACCAGGGCAGCGTGAACAGCAGCAGCACAGGGGGACTGCAAGCAGGGAGCAGGGGTGTGAGGGTCCCCCCCACCCCTTGTGGGACCCATTCCACCTCTGGTTCAGTCACTGACAATTAAATGTAATGATGCCTTTGAGAGATAATAGCATGGGCTGTTTCAATGGGGTTGCTTGCAGTGGGGTGGGTTGTGTTTGTTGGGATGAGTGATGAGGATGTGTGTGGATGGGTAGTGACCCCACAGCACTTCCCTACCCAAGGAACTGCCCAACTGGGCCCAGATCCCCTCACTATGGCCAGAGAGAAACAGTAAAGAGCAAATCAACGGGACGAGGTGGGGGATGGCTCAGGGGACAGTGGGGTGACACAGCCCAGCAGGACAGCGTCTGATTCCATTAATCCTAAAAGTATTTTACAGCATCCTCCATGCTAGTGAACTGACTTCCCCCAGCAGGTCTGGCAGCGTCTGGGGGCAGAAACACCACCAAGATCATTTTGGGGCTGTGCTGGAGCTGGGGGATGCTCTTGGGGAGCTGAAGATCACCTGCAATGCCTTAATTACTTATTTCAATAGAAAAATCAAGGGCATGAAGACCCCCTGCTGAGTTCAGTAGCTTCCATCTCTGCTTTCTGTGTGTGTTTTTTTATTTATTATTTTTTTGGTAAATTCTTTGAAACAATATCACAGAGCCCTCCTGCTCCCCACCGCCTGCTTGCTGACTCCTTGGGGACCGTCATCAGCATCTGCCTCCATCCTGCTGTAATGAGAGAGGTGCTCAGTGAGCACGGGGGACAGACAGGGGTCCTGGGCCACCCCAGGGCTCTGTAGTGGGGTTGGTGGGGAGCCTTGGCCTAGGTTTATTCTAATCAAAGTTAATCAACTGCAATTACCTAATCAGATAACCCAATTAGATATTTATCCCAGCCCTGCCTTCCCCATGCCCCCCATGCAGCTGCCTCGTGGCTCATCCCCAGGTGCCACCACATTCCTGAGCAGTGCCATCAGGGGGTGACCTCAGCATCCAGGTATTCCTGATGAGGAAAGACTGTGTCACCTCCGTGTGCAGCCACCAAGGCACCTGGGGGGCACTGAGTGGGGACAGCAGCCAGGGGGCACAGGTACAGGTCTGGGCACAGAGCTGGGCTGTGGGGACAGGGTCAGCCTGAGTAGTTGGAAACACTGCACCACCTTGCAAAAAAAATTAGGCCAAAGCAGTGCCCGGCTCTTCTTCTCCCTCCGAGTGATCATCGGCCTTATTAAAAAACAACTAATTATTATTCTGGCTCATTAGCAATTATAAATCTGCAGCTCCGGTACTTCATTAAAAAAAATGACAAGTTAGCACTTAATTACTCTCCCCCAGCAGTGGAAGCATTAACCCTCTGCACCCCACACCAGTACCCACACCTGCACCAGGACCCACACCAGGGCCATACTGGGATGCTGCGGCAGCACAGCACCACAGCTCCCCAGGCATGGAGCACCAGCAGGCAGCCCACATTCCCAGCATCTACGGGGAGTCCACAGTGTGCTGAGAAGTGCCCCTTCCAGGGGGCAGAGCTGGCCCGGGGGTGCCCCAAGGCTGCCCATGCCGGAGCTTTGTGCACGGCAGCCAACAGTGGGGAAAAATTACAGCTGCGCAACGAGCTCTCCCAAATTATGTCACCTCCTCTGACAGCATAATTGCTCCTTTTCACCGAGATTTAATACGGAGCTCACATCCTTAAGCAGTTGTGTGTTATTTTCAGGGCTCCTGGTGGTGCAGGTAGTGCGGGAGCAGCAGCGGGAGGTGCAGTGCCAGGGGGGCACATCCTCTGTTTTGG
The DNA here is from genome assembly GCA_013399175.1 of Odontophorus gujanensis. NCBI lineage: Eukaryota > Metazoa > Chordata > Aves > Galliformes > Odontophoridae > Odontophorus > Odontophorus gujanensis. The sequence goes on from VXAB01008104.1 coordinate 20,554, forward strand.
GATGGGAGATGGAGGCATCAGCACCGTGCACCCATCCCAAGGGAGTGAGCACATGGCTGCAGTGTCCATGGAGCAGAGAGAAGGACACTCCTGGTCTGCGTGCCACCGATGCCAGCTGCACACCAGCAGCTCCCAGTGCTGCACGCCCCGCAGCACGCCTTGCTCTTGTTCTCCGTGCACTCTAATGGCTGTATCAATATTATCTCGCCTGCAACTTGCCCTGTGACAGAGATATTAATGACACAGCACAGCGCCAGGGAAGGACACGCAGGGCTTCCTGCAGCAGAGCCAGCAGCATCACCTAGCTTGGCACTGCAGGACCCAGTGCAGGAGGTACCGTGGGGACATCTGTGGGGTCACAGCATGCAGCCAAGCCCCACAGATTCAGCTGTCCCCAGCAGGACAGAGCGCACACTCAGAGCTCTGGTCAGAGCTCTGCATGCATGTAACATCTCCCTGTGACTTCCATCCCACAGCCAGAGCAAGCAACAAATCCAATCTGCAGACATCCAGCAGAGATGCTCACCTGCACTCCCCCTGCCAACAGCATCTGTCACCATCCCAGACAGACCTCACTGATCCTGCAGAGCCCCACTGCTGCATGGGGACCAAGTGGGCAGCAGCACCAGCAAAAGGACCCCACATCCTCCCTGTGCCCCAGGGACCCCGCTGGCTCCTCCTGCACTGAGCCTGCGCCAGATGACCAGCTTGAGGAAAAGCAGCCCTTGTACTGCATGCCCTGCTTGGAAAATAAACTGGCATTAAAACATTTTAGGATTACAGTCAAGCACCATCAAGTTGTTTAGGAAGCAGGGAGCATGAAAAAACATCTCAGCAAGAGGCTTCCTGACAGCAAACCCCATTCAGGAGAAGCGATTTTCAGTGCTCAAGAGCACGATGTGCTGCACACGGTTGCAAAGCCCTCGCACCCACCACCAGTGCACGTGGCCAAGGGGTTACCATGGAGCTTCGGGGCCCAAGCGAGCACTGGGCATGGGAACTGCCCTGAGGTTCAGCACCGGGGCTGTGCCAGCTGTGCCCAGGGAACCATCCAGAGAGCCAGGATCACGTGTCTGAAAATGTATGATTTGTTATTTCACTTGCCCTTCTCCGTTATTCAGTATGTAAATCACTGCTGTCTTGT
>VXAB01008104.1:21702-44971 GCA_013399175.1 Odontophorus gujanensis
CTCGCCTCCTGGTCCCCACCCCCCCCCCCCCCCCCCCCTCCTCCAAGTGCTCTGGCATGCAAGCAGCACCACGAGGTTTTGTCTTGGTCATGGTGCACAGAGGAGCAGGAGCAGCAGCGGGGAGCTGAGGGCCCAAGTACTCATCTGGTGCACCCAAGACTTATGTATTTTGCATCATTATTTCTCGTAGGGCTGTGTCTGTGCACAGAACTTGGCTTTCCAAAGGTCTTTCAGCTAAATTAAAGCACAACTCTGCATCCCCTGCTGCACTGCTTTCTCATACCCGGTCTCACACCTGGTAGCTTCACTTGTGGGGTTTTCCCCCATTGGGGTCCGCAGGGGCACCCATCTCACCACCCTGCACGGAGCCACTGCTGCAGTTCTGCTCTGCAAACCCATGAGGAGCGCAGCCCTCTGCAACAGCGCTTATCTGCAAAGCGAGGAATGCGCATCAGGATGTTAAGCAAATAGCTGTCATGTAATGGATGGGGCGCCCACGGAAACGAACACTTACAAATAGCTGTAGCATTTACCTAAATGTCACGCTGATTGCTCGCTGCTCTGCGAAGGGACAGCATCCCAGTGCACGGCGTTTTGGGGTGCAGGAGCTCAGCACACACCGTGCACCCCCGGAGCTGTGGGCCATGGGAGCAAACAGCAGCCAGGCAGGCAGAATCTCCTCTCATGCCATGTTTGTTACCCTTCACGTCTCTCCAGGTGAGGAGGTTGCCAAGGACCTGGCCTGGCCTTAGCGTCGTCATTTATTCAGATTTATGCAAATGTATTCCTCTAACAAGTTCATTCATTTAGCAGCTTCCCCGTTTTGCACAGGTTTCATCCCATTTGCTTCGCTTTCAGCTCTGCCAGGAGTCTCCACTTCTCTGCAGGGCAGGGCCCAGCACCACATCATCTGCAGCAGCACAGGGCAGGACAACCTGGGTGCTCACATGGGTACCCACAGCAGCAGAAATGTGCTGACACCATGGAGCTGTATGGGCAATACGCATCCATACCAACTGCTGCTTCCTGCCAGTGCCATCACGTGCTCCTGGCAGCCACAAATCAGTAGTGGGGTCGCCCACAGTGGCATGCAGTGGGGCTCTGTGTCACCGCAGGGTTCTGTGTCACTGCTGACAGTGGCACTAAATCTCCCATGGGTGAGATGCGATGTCGGTTCTCCCTCTGGCAGAATGGGCTGAAGGCACAGATGGGTCCCTGCCTGCACCCAACTGTGGTCTGTGAGATTTGGGGTGTGGGGAGGGAGGTGCCAAGGGGACAGTAGGAGTCACCCCATGGGAATAGGGACAAGAACACCCCATGGCCACCTGCATACTCTCCCCACCTCTGTGCCTGCCCGACATTCCTACAAATCATCTGCTATTAATTGCTCTGGTTAAATTATGCATCAGCTTCTTAAAGAACCATTTAAGCTCAGGGCACGATGTGCTGCTTTTTTTTGTCAGCTCATGACATCCACCTTGGGCTGCTACATTCATCTGATAGCTCCAGCAGTTGCTGAGACATGGGAACAGCTCTGACCCAGCACATGGCCGACCCCACCTGCCCCTGTGCATGTACCGATGGGGACAAGGGGTGCTCCCCAATTTCCTGCTGATTGCAATGAGGGTTCCACACCCAGAACAGAGACAGGATCCGGCCCCAGGAACCTGGGGACAGATGGGGAAGGGGCTGTGATCCTCAGGGCCCATTACAGCCCCAGCACTCCCAGCCCCATCCCCACACTTCTGCCGTCACCCCCGGTGCCAGCCCCTGCCTCCACCTGTCCCCAGCCCCTGCCCTCCCCAGCCGGGATCCAGAGGAGACACTTTAATCTCAATCAATTAGAAACAAAGTAGTTCTAATGGCAGGGCAATAAAAGAACACTTTAATTTTAGAGCTAATTAAATATCAACAATTGCAATGCAGCAACAGACAGTTAACCTGGAGTAACCCATTATTTATAAGGAGTAGAACGCATTGACTCAGGGTATGAAGTGAGTTGTAGTCATTTTAATATCAGCTGTCACAGTCTAACTGTTCTCTTTTGTCTCACTCCAGCACAATCATCTCGCCTGCTTCCTCCGGGACCATTACCACTCCTGAGCTCAGCAGAAGATTAATTAAGCTGAGGTCCCAGCAGAGAAGGGCACGTGCTCCCGGCCGGGCTGGGTGAGCGGGGTGACAAGCAGGGATGATGCCTCCAGTCCAGGGCTCAGTTCTAATTGCAACGCCCCGGATTTGAGGTACTCGTTAGAGGTTGTAAATTATTAATGGTTGGAGCTGGTGGTTCTGCTGGGGGACCCCAAACCTGCACAATTCCTTCTGCTCTTCATGGTGCTTCGAGCCCCAGCTCCATGCGCTGCAGAGATGGGGGATTTTGGAGTCTGGCAGCCCCAAACAGTGCCACAAAGTGCCTGGTGGGGGGGGGTGATCAGGCACCAGGGTGGGTTCTGTGCCCCTTCCCTGAGCTGGGAGCTGGGTTTGGGGGCTGCTCGGCCCCAAAGCAGCTGCTCTCCCAGACACAGGATTTTTGGGGTGGACTCACATATCCCTGCTGATCCTGGGCTCCATCCATGGAGGTGCACAGTCACAGCAGCAGTGTGGGCTCCCCGACGACCAGCAGCTGCTGCTGCGTTTAATCAGATCTGCTGATGGTTTGATCGGAGCTAACAGAATTATTTCGGTGTTAAAGCGAGAGGTTGACTTTCCCCCTTCGTTATTCGCGCTGTCAGGCTTGGCTCCAGCTGACAGCCCTTCTATTTCCCTGCTGCGTGCAATGAGGCTGCAAATGGGGTCTGTCCACACGGCACCGTGGCCAGCATGGCCCCAGGACCACGAGCCACAGGGACCACGAGCCACGAGCAGTATGAGCCACAAACCATGGGAGAAGGGAGGGGAAGTTGGGGCAGGAGCGAGGCGCATCTTGGAACGAACCCAACGCGTTTCACTCCACGAGAAGAAAATGTTTTGACTTCCATGCTGGGCTTTTGTTACCGTTTTGATATATTGGCTGTAAAAGAAAAATGCCATTGTGTGACAGAAAGTCAGAAATTTTTCTTTGGGAAATGTCAGCGCAGAACAGTTCCAGATTGAAATGTCTCAGCAGCCAACGGCTGATGGCAAATCCTCACCCCGTGGTTGTGCGGGGACCTTGTGCCTCCCAGACGTGGCACCTGCGTCCCCACACTGACAGCCCATGGGGACGGCCCTGTATGGGTCCCCAAAATGTGCTGTGAGTGCCACAGCCCGACTGTAGTGGCAGCACCATGCATCCTTTGGTGGCACTACAGGAGCAGAGCCAGCATATCGCTACTGACATCCCGCACCCACATCGCTCCTCACTTCCATGGCTTTTTCCCAAGACCAATGGGTCCAGTGTGGGGTCAGAGGGTGTGGTCCCCACCCCACACACCCCGAGGCCATTGGGATGTGGGGTGAAGGCAGCTTGGTGGTGACACACCGTAGTCCTGGGGAGGAGCAGAGGGGATGAACCATCGGCTGCAGCGTTTCCATGGGAGCGCTCCCTCATCGCTCGGAACATCACAGCCCTTCCCACCTACTGGAGCAGAAGGGGCTGCTCCGGGTGGGAAGTTACATGGGATTTCATTATTATTATTATTGTTGTTATTATTTAATTCTCAAGGTTGAAGGATTTATGGCCCAAGCTTACTTATTATCAGACACAGCCAAATAAAAATGATAGATTTCCGCGCCAGCTTTACAGCAGCTCTCGGTGGCTATTAAGGTTGCTAAAAGCATTTTCCATTCAAAAAAAAAAAAAAAAAAGAAAAAAAGAAAAAAAGGCAAAGAAAGAATGAAGGGGAGAAAAACAGCAAAAGGAGAAATGCAATAGGATCCAGGCTGGTGATGGATTGCAGGAAATAATCCACCCTGGCAGCCCAGGACTGCATAACCTTGATGTCAGCGGCTATTTTTCTCTGCTCTATGGCTCAGTAACTATAGAGGAGGGGTGACCCCACTGCACCTCCTGAAATCTGCCCAGATTTGGGGTTCTCCCTCATTACTGTGTCCTGGATGAGTGGAAAGTGGGTTCCCAATGCACCCAGTGCTTTGGGTGCTCATCACCCACCCACCAGGGTGGGTGGTAGGGCCACATCCCCAAGCACATCACTCCCCCCCATACACCCCTCCCATTCTCTCCAACGTCACCATTCAATCTCTTTTTGTCATCTACCATTCCCCCCCCTCCGTGCAGTACTCTCTTCCCCGCACCTCTGCCATTTTTATCTAACACTGCCCGTGAAAATTGGTGTGAAATGAAAAAAAAAAAAAAAAGAAAGGACAAGAAAAAGGGAAAAAAAAAAAGGCCTCTCTGCCTGCAGATGAAATCAATTGCTTTGGCAGGTCGCCCGCGGACACCTCGGAGCAACGCTTCCCATCTGCAGGGCTGTGTGCAGATATTTCCCTTTCTTCTCCTGCCTCTCCCCCATCCCTCCTCCTCCACCCCGATTTATTTATTTATTTATTTATTTATTTACCTTCAGTCTTTGCAATTTCACTTTGATGTCACTGGTGTTTCTCCTTTTGTGACAATCCCCCTCCATGTGTGTGTGCGCATGGGGGAGAGGTTTTGAGGGGTCTGAACACATGGCTGTGCCCCATTATTGTGTGGCAGCTCAGTGTGGGGCTGCAGATGGAGAACCCCATGGGTCCCCCCCAGTGCTGTGTGTCTCTGCTGTATCCCCTTCTGACCTGTGCTGGGAGACAGGGGATTGCTGCTTGGTGCACCCCGAGGTGTAACGTGAGGACCACCAGCACCAGCCCCACTGTTCCCCAGGAGCTCATTGCCAAACCCTTGGTATTCTGCAGGAGACTTCAGCCCTGCAAGGGAAAAAGGGAAAGAAAAAAAAAGATGCTTTCTTTCTCGTGCTTTCATTTCACTTTGAGGTTAATAGAAGGCTAATTTGAAAGCACTCTGTTAATGAGAAAGCTAAAAATACTTCTCCTGCACAGACCCTTCCTTTGGAGCGCTCTCTGGGTGGCATTGGCTGCAGAACTGCTCCTTGGGGGCAGCCACAGACCCAGGGATGAAGTGACCTCCCCCTGCCCTCTGCCCACTGCAGTGCTATGGATGTGGTTTGGTGGCTTCCCCATGTCCCACCGTGGCCAGGTCTCACCAGGACAGTGACATGTGGGGCAGGATCCTGGCACTGTTCTGTCTGGGATGCACCAGCAGTCCCTCCATGTGGGGGCACACTCTCTCCCATCCGCCCCCAAAGCATGGAGCAACGCATCCAACCTGACCCCAGGGGTGAACTGTGGGAAGACAAAGTATTTATTTATTTTTATGCCAGAGCCTCCCCAGAGCTTGCAACAGACTTCTACTTAAAAGTGTAATAAACAGAGACATAATTAGTCTATAAAATTTAGACTCAGAGGCTCATTACTCCCAGGACGTTTAGCCTGTACTTACAGTGTCACTGGACAGCATTGCTCACAGCCCCGTGCTGGCACGAACACAGCAGCACTGAGCCAAGAGCAGCACACAGGGCAGCCTCCAGCCCCAACGCCCCTTTGTTCCATCCCCTCTTCCTCCTCACCCTCCTCCTCCTCCCAGCAAACAGTTTGATCCTAGTGCTGCCTCTCGGGGGACATGTCCAGGGGGGTGCACAGCCTGCTCACAGCAGTGCTGTCACATGTCTCCTGTCACCCATTACCCCATCACCACGTGGGGCTGATGGGCACTGTGCTGTCCCCCTCCCTTTGCAGAGGACAGACCACAGTTTGCACTCAAAGCACAACATGGATCCCCGAACTGGCATGGAGAGCTCAGGGGACCTCGTGGTGGCACGGGGCTGAGCTCAGCACCATCCAATCCAAGAGCTGCTCACAGAGGGGCAACCATCAGCTGCAGCAGGAGCATCAGCAGCAGCCTTGTCCCCAGCGCTCATCCCTCCAAAGGTGCTCCAGAGATGTCAAAGCACTTCCAGCAAAACGGAGTTCAGAGGCCAGCTCTAAACTGGAACAAACGAGGAGTCTTTAATTCCCTTTAGACAGAGCAGCATGAAAGAGTTTCTTGTTCTGCTGCTGAAGAAGCGTGGCCCCGCTCCCCCACCTCTCTCCTGCTCTGCTCCCTGCGATCGCCCTTTGAGGAGGTGCAGGAGCGTTTAACCTCCATTTCCCTGCACAATTAAGGAGCTTGATTCGGGCACACGGTGAGATGCTGGGTTGGGGGCACTGGGGGCAGCACACCGACACTGCTGCGCTGGTTCCCGGCACCTCCCGGCTCCTACTGATGCTTTAATTTTCCTTGGGGTTGGGGGGAAAGAAGAAAACCGCCAGATAATTGTAGCGGAATGGGATGATAAGTAATGTTTGGTATCCTTTTTACAACCACTCCCCAGGGGCCCATTATGGTAATTTTTCTTCTATAACTGGCAAATTGTATAACAAGTCAGATGATAAACTAGCAAGCCAGGCAGAAATTTGCATTTTAATACAACTGTCTAAATCGTTTCCTCACGTAGGGCCGGACAGGACACCTCCACCATCTCTGCTGCTCGGGGTGGTCAGTAGGGATGGGTCCCCTCCCAACCCCATGGGTAAGCCATGCTTCATCCTCATATTTCCCAGCTGTGAAGCCTGGTGGGAGGCAGAGCAGCTCACCAGCACCAATGGGATATCCATAATGGCTGAGATAATGGGCAAAGACGGGTGGTCCCGCAAGTCCTGGGTTCCCACATGCCCTCGTGTGCACAGAGACAAGAGGGTCCCCATGGATGGGGCCGAGGGGATTTAGCAGCCCCAGTCCTCCCACCCACTTTGTGTCTCAAAGAGCTGTTAGCAGCCTTTCAATAGAAGCCTGATAGTGAAATGCCAGCCTCCCCTGACAGGTTTATAAATAGCTGCTTTGAGCCCAATTTGAAGTTTTGATTAAAAAGAACTGAGGGAAAAAAAAAAGAAGAAGAAGAAGAAGAAGGGGGGGAAAAAAAGAAAACCAATGGGAAGCTTGCAGCCATCTGTCTGCAGTTGTTTCCCATTCCTTTTCCCCATCCCACTTCCCCATCCCATTTTCCACCCCTCTCTCCCCACCAAACACTGCCCAGCTCAGGATGTGGGCACAGCCACAGTGTCCCGTGAGATCCTTTCATACAGCCCTGTATCAGTCACTCCTCCACACGTGGAACCTAATTAAGATTTTATAAACACTCATCCAGCACAGAAAACTGCCACCGCATTAGCAAGGCAAATAGCGCCCAAATTAAGTTATTTTCTTCCCTCATTTTAGTCCAGTTTTTAATTAGGTGGCTGCTGAGATGTGGCATGGCCCTGTGTAATTGTGTCACCATGATTTATTATGGCTTTTCACTGGAGTTACTGCATGGCCCTTTGCATCACCAGTCTCAGTTTGGGTCACTCATGTCAGTGGGAGGCTCTCCTGTGGGAGCACTGCAGGAGGTGCGGGCACCAAGGTCACTGTCCCCTCCATCCCTGTCTCCATCCATCCCTCTCCGTGTCCTCAAACCTATCCCTGTCCTCATCTAACTCCCATCCCCATCCCTCTCCTTGTCCCCAAACTCATCCCCATCACCATCTCATCCCTATCCCCATCCCCAACCCCATCCCATCTCCATCCCACCCCATCCACATCCCCATTCCTAATCCTATCCCCATCCCTTGCCATCCCCATTCCACCCCCCATCCCTGCAGTGGCTCAGGGACCCCCTCCTGCCTCCTCTCTCCCAGGGGAGTGCAGATCTCCCGTACTGGTAATCACAACACAGCTACAAACAGTCACAGAAAGAAAAACAGAACTGAATAGATTCTATGTTGAAATTCCTAACAATGGGAAATACATTTTTGAACAAAGCCTGGAGAATGAGTGTTTTCCCCGTGGAGAAGTGGGCACAGAGCTGCAGAGGCATGATTACATCCTTCTGCACAGACACTCTGGTGGAACAGCAGAAGCAGCAGCCCAGCCCCTGAGCTCATCCCATTGCTCAGGGCAGCTCAGGACAGTGGTCTGGGGACAGGACAGGGGACAAAAGGGAAAACACAACCTAGAGCAACTTTGTTGGGAAGGCAGATCCAGCGGGGTGCTGCATGGAGGGGATGCCAGCCCTGCACACCTGTTGCCTGTGCAGCAGCAGCAATGCTGAGGGCAAAGCTGCAGCACCCGTTCCTGTACCATAGCTCTTCAGACGACACTAGAGCCACTGTCACATGCTAACGCTTCCAGCATTAGCATGAGTGACCCTCACTCTGTGCCCACGCGTTTGCAGCAGATGGCGAGGCCGTTGGAAGGACGTGTGGTGGTGAGCTGAGCCAGCTCTGCCAGCAGAAAGGCCACGCTCTGCCCTGAGCTGCAGGAGCAGGGTGCTGGCAGCTGGCAGTGCTCACATCGCAGCTCCCAGATTCCAGGAAAATCCTGGCATGCTGGGCACTGCTGGGGCTTCAGGCAGAGTTTGTTTTGCTGTGGGGCTCAGGGGACACGCAGCTAATTACCAGTGACAACATTTGTGTCTCCAAGTTGCATATAAAGGAAGGAAGACGTGGGCAGAAGCAAGATGATGGCACAGGGGACTTGCTTCAAATTGCATCCCCATCCCCATCCTCCATCCTCACTCCATCCCCATCCATCCCCTATCCCCACCCATCCCCATCCCATCCCATCCCATCTCATCCCCATCCGCACCCTATTCCCATCCCCACCCCATCCCCACCCTATCTCACCAGCTAAACCAACCTAAGCACAGCCCCAGCACTGTGCAGCAGTGATGGCAGCAGAGCTGTGGGTTTGCCACCCGCTCTGCCATCTGCAGCATTGGGATCGATGTGCCCCAGGGCCACCGCAGTGCCCCGCAGCAAGCTGCTGCAGAGCAGGAGCTCCGGAGGGACAGGAAAGTGTTCTCCTGGTGCTGGGGTCTGTGAATAATGGGAGAAGAATCCATAAGTAATTACATTCTAATTAATTAAGGGTGATGGATAGAGGGGACCGTCTGACACCACACAAATCGCACAAGCTGTAGAGAACCATTCTCCTGCCACCGTCAAATTGATTTACTGATTTGAAGGGGGAAAAAAAGAAGAAGAAGAAGAAGAAGAAGAAGAAAAGGATCTCAGCATTGCACCATTTTCAGCACAGGATGTCCCAGCCCTTCATTTCCCTGGAGCAGGGCATGATCCCAACTCCGGCTGCAGCAGCAGTGCCCGGAGCACAGTGGCACCAGCAAGGTCAGCTGTGCAGCTGCTGCACTTTGGGGCAGAGGGGTTTGGCTTTGCCAGCCTCAGCCCCCAGCTTCGTTTGTGAGCTCCCACACAGGCTCCTTGCAGTCTGCACTCTGCCATGGCACCTGCAGAGCTGCCAGCATCACTGCTGCCACTCGGCATGACAGCCGGCACTCGGAGCGGGCTCCACTGTGAGCAGGGCTGCGATTAATTAGTGCTCTGTCTTATTAGCACCTTTATCTACTCAGTCCTGTGCACTGCTCTGATCCGAGATGACGTGACTCGTCCTGCAAAGGGCCCTCTGCAGAGACTCTGCATCATCCCACCGCGCTCTGAGCTTTGCAAGTTACGCTCCAGCTTGCAGATGATTGTGCACGTGCTCACGTGTCTGCACGAATGCACGCGTGTGTGACCACATGCAAACCCACACACACACATGCAGCCACGTGCAAACCCGTGCACACACGTGCAACCATGTCCCAACCCATGCACACACCCTCCTCCCTCCCAGCCTCTCTCCTCCCCTCTGCTCACCCCGCTCCACGCTGAGGCACGTCGGCCTCGGGAAGTGGCTATTGTCACATTACCTTGGAGACTAATTAAGCTGAATATGAGAGCTGGAACACCTTGACTCGGGGAAGGTTAATGGCGCAAGCCTGTCTCGAGGAGGCTGGAGCTCGAGTCAACTCTGCAACATTAATTGTGGCATTGAGCGGCACGGCACGAGCAGCTCCGGAATTGTTCTCCGCCATTACATTAATGGCATTGCCGTGTCTATATTCTTTAAGTAATTGGCAGCTTTTTCTAGGTCTCGTCCTCCATTTACTTTCACAGGACATTAGAAGTCATTGTGTACAATAGCTTCGCAAACCCCGATTCGTGCATTAAGTAGCACCATGCAGAAAAGTGGAAGATAACAAGGTGATGGACAAAAGGAGGGGGCAGCAGCGCTGGTGGATCGCATGGAACCGCTTTCCTCACCCCTCACTTTGCTATGCAGTGACACCTCCTCAAGTCCCACTATCTTCAGACTCACGAACAGAACTAACTAGAAGCATTCTGTCTGCATGGAACTCTTCCCCTGCAGAGCACTGCATGGGATGGCAGAGCGCAGTGACGATGGTGGCAGTGCTGGCAGCACTGAGCAGAGATCTTTGCTGGGATGATCCCTGGGAAAGGGGCAGTGGGGAGGTGAGGGAGTGTGGATGGTGCTCAGCCCCTCTGGCTTGGCTCCACGTGTGCCTTCTGCCTCCATCTCACCTCCAGCCCCCAGTGTCATTAATAAGATAATGATGAGTCATTTAACTCCAAATTTCCAGAGGAGAAGCAAATGCTTGTGCATTGGTTAATGACCGAGGTGCTAATGAGACCTTTCTGAACTGGGCTCCCATTGGAAGATGCAAGCCTACACTCCCAAACCTGCCACAGTTTGGAGGTGATGGGAGGGGTGCTGTCTGGCAGAGACACTGCACTGTGCTGTGTTGTGCTGTGTCTCCCTGGGCTGTGTTGTGCCATGCCATGCCATGCTGTGCCATGCTGCATCATACCATGCCATGCTGTGCAACCACTGGGCTTCCCAGAAAGGAGCTGAGCTGCTGGTTAACAAGCTCCCAAGGAGAGAAGTGAGTAATAACAGACAGATTAAAAAGGTAAAACCCAGGGCATACTCCTTCCTCACAAGTCTGGACTAAGACATGCAACCTGGTGCTCATGGGGACAGCACAGCCAAGCTTGCAACGGGCCCACATAGGGGAAAAGCACCGGGGGCTGCGTGCAGGTTGCACACCACAGCCCCACATCTGGGCTCCATCGAAGGGTCCCAGGGGCTGCACACCTCCATTCCCAGCCCCTTACTTCCTCCTGGAGCCTGGCCTCTGTCCCTGTGGTGTCAAAGGAGCATGGAAAGCGAGGTCCTGGAGCCAAGGGCGTGCACTAAGCTCAGGGCTCATTCCCTTTCTCAGCTTTTAGCAGCTCGGGGAAGGAGAAGTTCGAAGAAAAAAGTATATTTTACAAAAATTGCCACCATCCCTTTAATTAAGCAATAAAATGAGTTGGAGCATGAGGAACTGCGCATTAATTCATCCTGAAGACATTGGGCACTGGGCCAGGAGGATCCTTTCACTGCGGTGATAAAATTTCATTTAAAAATGTTTTAACTTTTTCTTTTCTTCTTTTTTTTTTTTTTTTTTAAACACTCATTCATGCAACGAAGAGGCTAAAAAAGTTACGAGCAGGAAAAGCAATGTGCTGTGAGCTCCCTGACTTGGTGAGCCCGGCACCGCTCGCTGCCCGCGCTCCCTGTGGCACACACGAGCCACCACTTCCCTTTCCCATTCCTACATTTTAATCCAAAATTATTTTATCACCCACGGAAGGAAATAAAGAAAAAGAAAAAAGAAAAAAGAAAAAGAAATTGCCTAAGTAGTCGTTTATTAACAGCTATAAGTATCATTAGGCAGAGAGATGTGGTAAAATATAGATTACACCGGGAAGAACCAGAGATCCGAGTGCCATTTTTCCTGTTCAGCATGTCATTACGCATCCCGTCGTGGCATATCACAGCGATGATTAGTAGCATCAAATGACTTCTGAAAAATGATTATGTGCCATTAAAAACATTAGTCTGTCTGAAACCAGCACAAACAAATGGCCGTGCCGGGGATGAGTCATTAGCTGCAGGGTTGGGGATGTGATGGGAATCCCGGAGCCATGCGGGTGCCACCAGTGGGTGCTGCAGCTCAGGCATGTTGGATGGGTGAGCTGCAGGCTTGGGGCACCTATGGGAAGAGCAGTCACAGGATGGGAGCAGGAGATGCCTCCATGGTACCCCACTTCTGGACCCTTGCCTCACTGCGTCTCTCCCTTTCACCTTGTGCAACTCTGAAATGTGCCCCAGGTGCCTGCTAGCCCTGGCATCACATGGCTGCAGGTCTTGTTGTGTCAGGCTCCACCAACCCAACCCTTCATGCCATCCCATCTCTCTATCCGCGTTGCTTAAGTCCATTACCCCAGCTTCATCACCCCAACTCATCATCCTGGATCCATCACCCCAGCCCATGCAACTCATCACCCCAACCCATCAATCCATCTCAACCACCCCAACCCATCACCCAGCCCATCACCCCAACCCATCANCCCCGCTATTTCCACTTTAAGAGGACATAAATCCAGTTAGTACGTCCAAAGAAGAAAAATCAAAATGTCACATCTGTGGAGACGGTTCAATTGAAGGGGTATTGATTGTCACAGAGAATATTCTCACTTTATTCACCTACTTAGTCCCTTCCCCTAGGCGCATATGAATTCATCAGACATTGTCACACCACATAATAATACTTGTTCCCGGGTGTTGTTGCAGCAGCTCAGGCTTCGTCTTGCCTTCCCGGGCAAGCAGGAATTTAGGGAAGAAAAGCTTTGCTGGCAGAAAGAGTACATGAAGGCTGCAGGGTGTAAGTTAACCCCTTTGAGGCCTTCAGGAGCGCAGATGAGGAGGGTTTGGATCTGCTCACAGCCTTTGGCTCTGCTCTGCTGCCAGCTCCAAGGGACATGGGGGAAGGCATTAGTGGGGAAAGACATTTTCCCTTTGTTTGCAACCATTTCCTGCCACATCTGCACTGCTTTGCGTGGCCATGAAGAGTTCTGGAGCTGGGCAGAGCCACAGGGCTGCTCCAGGAGCAGACACAATGCAGTCAAGGAGAAAACAAGTCTGCAAAGGGCAGGGCCGCTGCTATGGGAAGCTGGATCCTCCCAGGTTAGGTGTTCCTGCTAATTACGGTTCCCAGATAAGAAACACTGCACCAGGTGCTGTGGCTGGGAGATACAACCTCTACAGGGCCGTGCTGGGGGCTGGCCGCTGCAAAGACTGGGCAGGGTGCCCTTCCCACCCCCATCCCCACCTCCATCCCCATCCCCACTCTGGTGGTGGCAGCCACCAGCCGTCACCTTCTGGCAGCATTAAACTGTGAACATGGAACTGGCGTTTCTGATCCGCGTTAGCGTCATATTATTTGCGTGTTAATCTGATACAGCGTAATGATTTAATCTGCTAATAGCCCTGATTCAATCTGCTCCTCTCTGGTTTAATATCCTTGCACCACGTGCACCTGACATGCTGATTTATCCCATCGGGTCAGCCGCTCCTGGAGCAGCAATGCGATGAGCCACGGGTGGCTGACAGCACACACTGGTACGCCGAGGAGGAGGGTGAGGAGGAAGCAGCAGCACACAGTGCACACCCTGGCTGATGCTCTCGTGGGCAGCTCGAGCTGCTTTCTCATTCATAACCTGGATTACACTGGGAGTGCGGCCCGGTGGGGTCGGTAGGAATATCTGCAGTGTTTCCAGTGGGGATGGAAACACCACCTCTCAGCAGTGGTGACACAGAATTGCTCATCCTGTGGTTGCTGTGCCATTCCAGACCTCCTACCCCCCCTACCTGGCTGTGGTCAGACTGATCTATGGCCATGGAGGAAGTGATGAGGCCCCGTGCCCCGAGGATGATGACACAGCTCCTGCACTGCATTCTGACCAGGAGCACAGCGGCTGCATGCCAACGAGGAGCTGGGAACAGCAGGATGAGGACATGTGTGACCGTGGTCGGGTACAGACAGATCTCTGCGGGATGTGCGTCTGCTGATGGGGACGTGGTGCTGGGAGAGCTTGGGAGGATGCACGGAGCCACGTGGAGATGTAATGGGGCAGTGACAAATGCCATCCCAAGCCGCCCTGGGGAGAGGGATGCAGCTGCGGGGTGTCACCACATAGGCACCCCTGGGTTGGGAGGAAGGTGCTGGGAAACCCAGATGGGGCTTGGGGCTGAAAGCACTAACGAGCACAAGCTCTGCATGCTCCATCTGCTCACCGAAGGCAGAACAGGGTCTGCTCTGCAAGAGGGGAAGGGGCACTGCACAGTGTGCAGCACAGCTGGGACAAGGATGGGGCTGCAGGCCCGCGCCACATCCCTGTGCCACGTCTCCTCTGTCCCTAAAGAGACAACTCCTTTCCCTCCAGGCTGCAGCTATATGGATGCAAAGGAAACGTACCTGGCGGCCAAGTACAACAGCACACAGCGAGCAGCAGGGCTTGTCAGCGTGCCTGGGAACAAACTGAACACACGGAGCCTTCGCCTTCGCCTCCGGAGAGCCCTGGGCGCCCTGTGCTGCCCGGCCTTGATCCCACCACCGCCGAGCCTGGAATCCTAATTACCCGCATTCATCTGGCCTCTGTTCTCGCTCCTCTCGCCTGACTTGAAATGATTTTTGGAGGCAGTTGGTGGCGAGGGAGTACAGCTGCCGCTAAGTTATCCAAACGATTTATCTTAAGATTCATACAGAATTCATTGTGCTGGGAGCCTGGGCAATGTCGGCTTTTAATATTCATGCGGATTTGGAGGCAGTGTTAATCACAGGGTCTGACAATTTGCACTTCCCTTAATTGCCCGTGCAGCAGCTCTGTCTGACCGCCAGCCCCCATGCCCACCATGGGCAGTGCTCCAGCAGGGCAGCAACGTGCTCAGCTACAACCCACACCTGTCTGCGTGCTGCCCCAGGGCCAGGGATGTGCAAGCACACACCTGAGATCTTCCTGCATGCACAAATGGTGCATGATTCAGCACAGAGGGGACCAGTCCTGGCTGAGGACCCTCTTGTCTCCTTTGCACTGAGCATCCCCATGCCACACAGCTGACAGCACAGGGCAGGGACATGCTTACCCAGCCCCAGTGCCAGCAGGTTCCCACAGGTGACACCACCATCAGGGCTCTCACACGCCCCAGTGTGGGCACGCAGAGCCCTGCGGTTGCTGTCCTGGGTCCCCTCCTCGGCATCCCGCTGCCGTCCCCATGGCTGGCGTTACCTGTCACCGCTGCCACTCCACTCCCATCCTGCCGGCTGCCACCGAGCAGGGACAGAATACCAATGAGGGACACGGAGCTGCAGGACGGAGGGTGGCCTCTCCTCACAGAGCAGCACCCCCAGGGGTGGGGACACTGTGCCCCATGTGCCAGGACCTGGGGCAGCTCTCCCTGCACCGTGACAGCAAGATGCTGAGATCCTGTGGCTCGTGACACAGATCTGTGACCAGCAGATGATGATGGCACAGCTGTGGGGACAAATCCGAGGCCACCTGCCTGGCAGCAGGACCCTGATGTCACCACCATCCCTGAGCAGTGCCACACAGGAGCCCCCCAGCTGCTGCTTTCCGAGCAGCCAACACTCAGCTCAGTGCAGAGAGGGGCTGGGTGGGTTCTCAGCTGTACTCGTGCTGTAATTGTCCTAATTATATCTACGTATTCTGATGAAGGTTTCAGAAGGAAAAAAAAAAATAAAAAGGCAAGGCAGGAGGAGATAATCGAATCGCAGATGACATTCCCATCACCCAATCTCTCCACACAGCCTCTGCTGCAGCCGAGTCTGAAAATTATGCATAAGGGGGGAGGAAAATTACCATAATCTTCCTCTGCAGGATGACACCAAATTTGACTCGAGCTGCACGGGGTGGCGGGGAGCCAGGCAGCACCACAGCTGCTCTGCCCTTGCCCCATTGGTGCCATCACCAATGTCACCACTCGTTGCCACACACCTGCCCATCCTGTGTCCAGAGGCTGCCTGCCCACTCCCACCCAGCACTGGGCTTTTGGGGCTACTCCTGCTCCATGCAGCACCAGTGAGGACCACCCAGGTGAGGGGGGTTTGGCTTTTGCACAAAGAACTGTAACTTACCATGAAGACGCAGAGGACTTCAAGGGGATGTGGGGACACCAGTGACACACAGGTACACTGTGGGACTCAGCCAGAGGAAGAATTCCTCTCCTTGCTCTAACAAAACACAATTAAGATGGACTTGCCCACTCTCCCTTTTCTCTGCACATCTCTCCTGAGTCACCAAATAGCCCCTTTGGAGAGGCAGCCATGGAGAAGGCATCTGCAGAGCACCCAGCCCTGCTTGTGCTGTGCTACGGAGGTGGATTGAGGGCATGTGGCAGGGAAACTCCAGCAAGGGGCTGACACCATCACCCAGGACTCTCACGGGCACTGGCAGCTGAGGAGTCTCCAGAATGCCGTGCTTAGAGCCCACGTTTCTGCTGCTGCTCTGTTCCTGGAGCTGCCTTCCTGCAGGGCTCACCGTGAGCACCGGCACTGCCTTCTGCAATGGATCCCAGTGCTGCAGGGGACAAGGGGACCTGTCCCTGTGCCACATCCCACCAAGTAACCCCTCTGTGCCCCGCTGAGGCCAGCACAACTCATAGCAGTGATGGTGGGCAGGATCTGGCCCCAGCCCGGCCCCAGTGCAGAACAATATTCCCGTACCTCAAACAGCTCCCGGTGCTTCAACTTCCACTGCATTCCTTCTCCTCTCATCACGGAGAAGAAGGGTTCCTGCTCCACTGACACCACTGCTCTGCCACAGGAGACAGTTTTTGTGCCCCCCCATCCCCAAATTTGCTCTCACTTTGCATGAGAACAGGGGCTTTTGTTTCGTGGGATTTCATCCCCTCTGCTGCCTGTTCCCCACCTCCAGCCTGAGCCGCCTTTGTCCTCAGCACATAAAGAACAAAAGGGGAGACGGAAAAAATATGATCTTGCCTGCAAATGGGCTTTTTTTTTCCCCCCCAAGTCGACCATGAAGCGTCGGATGCTCTTTAAGGACCCGGCTGACGAATGGCAGGGCATGGGGCTGCCATTAGCAGCGGATTGATCGGCTCTCAGCAGCACTGCCGGGGCCCTGAGCTCCGAGAGGAGAGAGAGGAAGACAGGAGGAAGAAGGGAAGTACTGAGTGATTGGGAATAGTTTTCAGTCCCTGATAGTAATAAACACATTCAGCAAATTGCGCTCTCGCTTCGGAGCAGGTGATCGTGATGCACGGCCTTTCTTCTCTGCACCAGAGGGGAATCTCGAGTAAACAGGGGGAAAAAATCCATTCCTGCCACAGTTTGTTCTCTGAACGGGGACCCTCCCTCCCAACCTGTCCTTCCATGTCTCCCATTAGCTCTGCTGCCTTCCCACCTCCTCCCTGCGCTGTTTTCCAGGGCAAACACATTCACTCCGATGGAAGTGTGACTGAGCTGCTCGCCCACTGGCAGCTCCCTGGGGGAGCAGCAGTGCCCACCGAGCTTGGAGTGTCCACAGGAGAGTTTCTCCTGATGATTTTCCCTCTGGCCCCCACCTACATCCCCTCTTGGGCAGGGGGATGTCAGCATGAACATGTCCGGAGCATCACATGGGCCCCACAAGTGGGAGATAGTCGTGTCCTCGGAGAAGCAGGGTGGGAAGGAAGCAGCAGCACAGCGCGGCAGCTCCCTCCCTCCACCAGGAGAAACGGTTTGCAACCGCTTTACAGATGGCGTAATTACACCTAACGAAAATAAGGCTGCCCTGTGTGTGTAAACACGGCTGTGACGGAGCAGCGGCCGCAAGCAGCGCTCGGGCAGAGGGCACAGCTCCGGCACCGCCGAGCGATGGAGCCGACGGCGGGTGACCATGGGCGGCCGCTGAACTTGGAATCGGGGAGAGAGAGAGAGAAAGAGCAATCCCATCGGCCGCCGCATCTCTCTGTCGCTGCTTGCTATCTCCCTCCCTCGCCCAGAGCTGTCCCTGCTGCCGGCGATAAGCAGATAGCATCTAATCGCCGCGTGCACGCGCACCGCGCCGGCTCAGCTCCGTGCCACCCGCTGTCCCCAAGGGCACGGGGACACGGCGCTCGGGGACGAGACCCCCAGCAGTGCCCTCAGTGGTTGAAACGGGGTGCGCTGGGGGTCAGCGTCCTTCCCCCATCCCTGCACGGCTGCAAGATGAGAGTTTTTAATATCAAGCCGGTAGCCAGAGGGTGAATTAAGGATGCTAATTTAATTTCGTTAGGCGGAGGAGCCGAGGCCGGTGGGAGGCAGGGAGGAAATGTATTTGATGTGTTTTAAAAGCTGCAGTTTCGGAATGCGATCTGTCTCTCTCTTCTTTTTTTTTTCTTCTTCTTTTTTTTTTTTCCTTAATTTAAAGCCGGTCATAAAAAGATCTCCTCTTCGAGGAGCTAATGACTCTCATGAATTATTTTTGTTGATTTATACACCCACTCTGCTTTTAAATGATATTAATAAGGACAAAGTGAATCTGTTCTCAGGCAGCAGCAGGGATGAACGCACAGGACCGCGCCGCATTTCGGGCCAAAATCTGATGATTTTGGAGGCGAGGACGTCGAGCACCAGGCAGAGGCTGTGCCCCCACGCTCGGCACTGTCACAGCTCTCAGCGCTGTCCCATATTCACCCCATTCCCACCCCCACCCCATGGCACCGGGATGTGACATCAGCATTCAGCACTGCTGCCGCTATGGAGCACTTTCCACGCCGCTTTGGTTTTATTGTGCCGCCACGCCGCCGCTTCATTCTCTGCTGTCTTTCTTCTGAGCTGTTGATTTACGTTGTTAGTGTTTTAATTACACAATTCAGCACTCCTTAAAACATGAAAAACCGCTCAACTTTCGGAGCAATTAAAACGCAGCGGAGTAGATCGGCCGATCTGGGATGAGAGAAGTAAATCAAACAATTACAAAACTCATCTTTTTTGGAAGGGGGGGGAGGGTGGAATTGTCCCACTGTGGCTCCGAGCAGAGCTGTGATCTCTCAGTATCCGTCTCCTTTTCCCCTGTAATCCCATCCCACCACTCCGTGGAGCTGCCAGCATCCCTGCAGCTGTCAGAGGGTCGGAGCTGCCATCGTCCCCAGCACGCACAGACCCTCGACCTGCGTTCGATGCAGCGCAGGGGGTCACCTCATCAGTTAATGACAACATTAAAGGCAGCCCTGCCCCGAGCCGCACCCCATTGCAGCGCTGCGGGTGATGGCGTGGGGCGGTGATGCGGGGCAGGGCGGGGGGCACAACCCACCCACCGCACGGATCCGTGCACGCTCGTGTGAGCTCGCATCCATCACGGCCCGCCCTCGGGTACCCAGGGCCACGTCTGTGCATGCACGGGGGGGGAGAGACCTTCACCCCCGCAGCTTCTCCCGTTAATTTGCGGCACCGTCCGCCTGCGGCCGCGTCCCTTCCGATTCGAGGCAGTGCCGCCCCGGCCTGTAGCGGCCCAGAGCAGGAACGGGTATTTAGGTCGGTTGGGGGGATTTTGTGCGAGGCTACGGCTCTCTCTTGTGGCCAAGCGGCTGCATTGCACCCAGCCGCGCCGCTGCAGCCGCAGACTGGGAACCACAGGGCTGGGCCGCTCCACTGGGTCGGAGCTCCTGCAGCAGGCACGGATCGCGGGGCCACGGCATCCCTTCTACCCACAGCGTAGCAGCACCCTCCACCAAGCCCCCCAAGTGCCCACGGGATACAGCACAGCTGAGACCCCACCAACTCATCGCAGCNGGAGTCTCCGTCGTTCTGCGGGGTCTCTGTGCGGAGTGAGGGGTTTTCCCCTTGAGAGTGAGGGAGGATGGGGCGTGGGGAGAGCTGCTCCTGGCTTTGGGGGTGCGCACTGTGGGGTTTGGGCTGAGGCTCAGTGAGCGGAGTGGCTGCACCAAGGGCCGGATGCGGGTGGGTATCAGCTCTTGTTCCTTATCCTGACTGCATTTCATCTTTCAGCCTCGCAAGATTGAGGAGATCAAAGACTTTCTGCTGACAGCCAGGAGGAAGGATGCAAAGTGTGAGTGCTGAGGCTGTTTTAGGGGAGGAGTAAGGGTGTGTGCTTCAGCAGTTCCCTCCCCGAGCTGGGCTGCAGGCCTGTGTCACCCCACAAGGCTGAGCAGCTCCGTGCTGTGGAAGTGCTGAGGGACTCCTCGTGCTGAGGGTCTGCCTGCATGCAACACCAGTGGCATTTACAAAAGGTTTTGCTGAGCATTGACTGAGCAAAGCTGTCATGGCTGGAGGGGAGCTGCAGGGGACGGGGTGCAGTACCAGGGACTGGAGGTGGTCAGGGTTTGGCACTCACTCAGTTGTGTTGCTTCTGCTACTGTTCACTCGTGGGTGTTTTTGCCAAACCCAGGTTGCAGCTGGTGGGGAAACTATTTGCAAATATTACCCTGTCTCTGCCTTAGGTTAGCATTTGACAAGCTAGAAGGTGTCATTCTGTTAAAACCGTGCGACTCCTGACAAGTGAATCACACTTGAATTCAAGTTTTCTATTGTTGCAAATACAAAGACAGTTATAATTGAGAAGCTGAAATGTCTTGGTATTTAACAACGTGTGAGTTTTCTTTTTTGCATATTTGGATGTAGCTGTCCTGGGGAAGAGGTGCTTTAATTCTGGGAATGTTTTGTTAACTCAGCGGTGTGGGCGAGGGAGGGATAGTTCAGTGCACACTGCTATTATAGTTGCTGACAGCTGCTTACAAAGCATTTCAATATCTTTCAACTCATTCTGGATTTTGCAGCAGCTCTGCTAGCTCTTGTAATGCTGAGCTGTGGGGCTGTGCACTAGGAAAGGAAAGCAACTGGCCGCGGGGGTTGCTGCTGTGCCACTAAGCACTTCCTTAATCCTGCAGCTGTCAAGATCAAGAAGAACAAGGACAATGTGAAGTTCAAGGTGCGCTGCAGCCGGTACCTGTACACCCTGGTCATCACAGACAAGGAGAAGGCAGAGAAGCTGAAGCAGTCACTGCCTCCAGGTACCACTGGTGTGTGGGGCATCTGAGGGGTGACCCCCAGGGGCCATCCCAAGTCTGTGCTGGAGCACAGCTGAGTTCAGGGCAGAAGGGAGGGCAGAAGGTGCAGTCTGGAGCTGCCCCAAGCCCTCTGCAAAGCCAGTAATAAGCTGCAGCTGCCTGTCTCCTGGACAAGGGCAGATAGTTGTCTCCTGGCCAGGCAGGCAGGGCAATGAGCCATGTTTCAAACTTTTGTTGTCTTTTTCTCCTCCCTAGGTTTGGCTGTGAAGGAGCTGAAATGAACTGTCTGCACCTAGATTTCTCCACGTTTATTACAATAAAAATTGAACTGTTTCCAGGTGTCGGAGTTGTCCTTTCCAGAAAGCACCATGCTGAAGCCATTTGTATTCCTCTAACTGCTCTAGGAGGGAGGGGAGGACTGGTTTCTGTCCTATATGGCCTGGACCAGCTCCCACAGTGTGCCTGCACACACTGGTGCTTTGGGGGCTGGTTTTGGTGTGTGCCCCAGCAGTGCTTGCAGTGAGGGGCACCCCAGGGGGCTGAGGCAGCTGCTCTGTGCATGTGAATAGAGGTTCTTGTCAGCTGCCATATGGTCTGCTTTCACATCCTAAGTGTTGAGCCTCCTCAGCACAGCCAGCTGGCAGCTGCTGGGTGAGACTGCATGCCAGAGCAGAAGACTGCTCAGCTGTAGGTTGTGCTAACATTCCTTCTGGGTGAGCCTCCCAGCGGGGCTGCAGGAGAGCTCTGAGGTCCTTGGGCTGGCAAAGGGCAGCTGGTTTGTCTGCAGGTCGCTGGGGTCCCCACTGCCCCCCCCCTCAATGCAGTGTTCCCTGAGGGTCTGCTGGGTCCTGGTGTGTGTGAGCTGTGCTGGGGGCACCCATGCTACCAGGGCTCAGGGTCGGCATGCAGCCCTTTGCAACACACTGGCTCTGGGGAGAAGGAAATGGTTTTTAGTGGAAGATTTTTGCAACAGAGGAACTGTTCCTCAGTCGCAGTTTTCTCACCACGTTTCTGATTCAGTGCAGCTTGCTGTACCTGGAGCAATGGGTATTAGTAACACATGCTTGAGAGGAGAGCCAGAAAGAGTAAAATTTCTTGGCAGGGAATGGTATTTTGCCAAGGATTTGGGGCAGTGTTGACTGGAAAGTGGATGTGTTCATCAGTGGAGCCCTGCAAGATGCTGTATGGGATTCGGTGTCTTTCCAGCAAAGATGTGGGGATGCCTGGCACGTCCTCAGCTCCTGTTTGTTGGGATGGAGCAGTTCTGGGGCACTTCAGGAGCACTCCTGGGGTGACCAGATGGGCTGGGAGCTGAGTTCAAGCACAGCCCCTGCGTCTAAGTCCTGATGTGTGGCCCTACTGTGGGCATAGAGGGGGTGTAGTGGCCCTATAGGGGGTGTGCGTCCCCTTGCCATCCCATTGGGGTACGATGTGCTTATGGGGGCAGCAATGCCCTTGAGGCAGTTGGAGGGGTACGATGCCTCTGCAGCACCGAGGCGACGGGGATGCAGTGCTCGTGTCATTAGGGCGCGGTTCCCATATGGGAAGACCCCTCCTGCCGGGGGGGCGGGGCCAGAGAGGAGGCGTGGTCTCACGGATGAGGGGCGTGGTCATCGGGAGGGGGCGTGGCCAGGAGGGCGGAGCGCGGCTTGGCGGCGCGGTGCCCCCCGCCATCAGCGGCCCCGGTCCCGCCATGCCGCCCGCCCGCGCCGATTACCTGGCGCCCTGGTGGGCGGCCTGGCTGCACGGGCTGCCCCACCGCGGCCTGCGCCTGCAGCCCGTGCCCGCCACCTTCCGCCCGCGGGACCCCGACTACCAGCAGGTACGGACACCGCTCTCCGCTTTGTGCCCCCCCCCAGCTCCGCGCTCGGGTCCTCCATTCCCCGTACTCCCGACCCTTATCCTGCAACGGGGCCTCGGGGGGGGGTGCGCTCCGCGCTGGGGGGGTTCGTGCACCAACACAAACAAACGTCCCCTCCTTGCGGTGACCGCTCTCACCCCGCCTGCTGCCGGCACAGAGCGCCCTTCTTCCCGCGGAAGACGCGCGGGGCCCCGCCGGTAACCCCGGTACGTGCGGTACCCCCGGTTCCCGGTGCCGCGGCTGTAGCGGGTCCCGGCGCGGGGCAGCGCTGTGCGAGCCCCCCCCCGCTCCCTGCCCCGAACATCCTGGGTGCTGCCTGAACGCGGTAATGCCTTCCCGGCTGCGCACCCACTCTGTGCCGCGGGGACGGGAACGAGAACCGGCACCGCTTCCTCTTTCCCCTTGTGACCGTCCCGTGGGAAGCCCCGGGACCCAGCACCCCCAGCGCCTCTTCCCCGAATGGCTCCGCGAGCAGCACGGCGTCCCCTTTCTCTCCGCAGTCGCTGCTTTTCTTCGGCTTGGTGTCCGCCGTCTGCCTCGGCCTCAACCTCCTCTTCCTCACCGTCTATCTGATCTGCTTCTGCTGCTGCAAGCGGGACCAGGAGCCCGACGCCAAGCGGCCCCGCTCC
>VXAB01008105.1:0-82118 GCA_013399175.1 Odontophorus gujanensis
CATAAAACCATGACACCATATTAAAATGGGATGTTTTTCTACCAGTTAGACTAGTGTATAGATCCAAAATGTACCCTACAAATTGATGTTATTTATTGAGAAACATTCAGGAAAGAAGCATAGGTATATCCGTGTTAAACTGCCTTTGTGACAATCAGTTCAAAAGAGCTTTGCAGACCTTTTTGCTCTGAAGCTGCTGACTCTGAGTGACAGCTCAATCTGATCTGGCTCTTCTCTTACAGCTTAGTCTCTCTTAGCAGGAGAAGAACGTTAAATGGCTGAAGATCAAAGAGAGCTCTAGCTGGCAAAGAGGAAGGAGAGGGAAAAGGTGGCCTAAATTTTTCAGAACGGGTGATTATTTTGGATATTTCAGTTTTGGAGCTTCTGATTTGGGTTTTGATGATCAGGGTGCAGTTGTTCAACATCGTATGTTCAGATCCCTCTGTAAAATGGCTTCTTTGGCTTCTGTGTCATAGCATTTGTCCTGTGCCATGATCCCACAGTCCCTACCCATCAGTGGGAATCAGGGAGCATCACCTGCCTGCTCAGTGCCAAGACCACCACAACCCTCTGCAGGCTTTAAGCTTCAGACTTCCCAGATTCTGCACACAATAAGGTAAGCAAGGTTTGTTCTAAACACATAATTTTATCCTGCCTTTTTCCTAATAAAAAAGAAGTCTCTTCCCTGCTAAACTAGATTACTGGAGAGCGCTGCCAGGCATAGCAGAGGAGATACAAAGCATTTCTTTGTGTTTAGTACAGATAAAATTACTTTTTTCCACTATTTAAATTCTGAAAGGAAAGAAAAAATAAAGCAAGCTCTCAAATTATGTATGTGAGATATGGTTGGAAATTACAGAACACTCATTTTAGACATTGTACAAATGTTTGCTCTGCTGAAGGGTTTTTGGATATTCTCTCTCCAACTCTGTTCGAAGACTTTTCAAAACGTTTTGCAGTGCATGCCATGTGATGAGTTTACTTCAAAGCTATGAACTCTGGAAGCAATGTGGTACATATCAACCCCATAGAGACCCGACTGAAAACCTTGGAGGGCTCCAATTCATATTTGGCAGTGTGTCAGTGCAAATGATTGATGGGTGAGATCTTGTCCTAAGACATGATTTGTGAGAAACTTCAGCTTTTTTCAGTAAGAATCTTTTTCAACATAAAAAAATGAATCCTAAGTCTCCAAGACATTTTTGAAAATTGTGACTAGTATCAAGGCACAGGGAATGGAGCAGTGCCCTGTATACCTTGCACTGAAATTTAACTCAAGATTTAGTTTGTTTCTTTAGGGCTTTTTTGCCAGATTACCCTAAGCAGAATACTTCATTGCTTAAGTCCTGACAGAACCACTTTTCATGGATTACAGAACATATGAATACTAGGATTCATTTTTGGTGTATCAGGATCATCCAGTGACTCTGTCCTTGATATGCCCTTTTATTATGAACAATTTATTGCGTCTTTGGAAATGTATGATTCCATGAGGAATACAATGACTGCACTTAATGAGGTGCTTTATGGACACAATTCAACATTAACTTTGAGTTTCCTGGCTTTTGTTGATTTTTGTCACAACCTTAACATTTTTCAAACATAGAATCATTACATTAAAAAAATAAATCTGTATTTTAACCAAGATTTATTATGCCCCAGTGAGATAAACCATGTTTTCACTTTTAGTAAAAACATGATTTATTTCCACACAGCTGAACAGTCAAAAAAAAAAAAAAAAAAGCTGAAAAATAATACTTCCTAACACACAAAAATGTAGACTTTTATAGGAATTTATAAGAAATCTCATTCAGTCTTGAGAACGAATATATCAAGTCTCTCATTCTGTCAAGTTTGTTGTATAGTTTTCTTACACTTAAATACAAAGTAATAAGAAACCACTGATGTGAGCTTCTTTTTGTAAAATTTTCTGGAGGATCTAACCTCACCTTATGTATGTGGCTGCTGGGCACTCAGGAATGCTGATGTTGAGTGCACAGCTACCAGGAGCTCCTCAAAGGAGTTAATATTATATTGTCAAGTGTTTTGTTATCTCTGATCTTTGTACAAAGCTACCCAGAGAGCTAGTGCTTAGTGAGGTATGTATACCATTGAACCACCTGTGGCACGTGATTGGTACGACTCTCTAGCAGATTTTGATGGTTTTTTTAATATTTCAGCACTCTCACTTCCACTTTGTCTCAGATGTTCCATTTGAATAGAACCAGATTCAAGGCCAGAACTCAAACGTGTCGTTCACTTGTAAAGGAAGCAATGTAAACAGTGTCCAACTACTGACACAAAGAGAGAGTAGAATGACAATCTCCTAGGTTATTACTTGGTGTTCTTCTGTACATCTAGATGAAGCGGGTGAAGACACATAAACTCACTCATCTCCAGTCAGTCTTAGGGGAAGTAGTCCCCATCTGCAGGTGGAAGTCCTTCTGTGGCTTTTGGATAGCAAAAGCTTCACTCTTGCTTTTCCTTCTGTTTTCCAGATTTAATTTACATGAGTAAATTTAGCAGAGCTGTCAGCTTCATCCACACAGAAATGGATGTCAATTTTTCCCTTTGTTGGATAGCTGCTTTAAGGTTTTGGTGAGGCTCCATGCCTTTCATGAAGACTACACATTCAGCTTTCCCATTTGGAAACAGTTGTGCTTTATGATAGTTAATTGCCATTCTGCAATTCTACATGTTTTCTTCTGCTACTTGCTAAGTCTCTTGTTCTGCTCTGTGAATGCATGCAGAAAAATGTAGGACAGAGACTAAAGTTTTTCTTTGCCCTTTGCTTTCTTTAGTCCAAAATCCAACATCCAGTGTTGTGTGTCAGTAGCAGGGAGCTTATCTTTTTTTATATTTTATTGGCGTAAATCTTTGCTTAGATGTTAATACCTTGCTCTGAAATTTTTCGTACACCAGACACAGTCATGTATCTGCAGTCAATACAGTATATCTCAGATACAAGACACCTTGTCTCCCAGACTCAGTAAATTGCGGAGGATTCTGTTAGTACAACTCCGTGGGATTAAAGTCTGAATCAGGACATTTGAGTATCTGAGTTTATTATCAGGGGAAGTGCAGACATACCAAACTTCTAATGTAATGGGTGATTAGACCACCTAAGGAGGGCTTCCACTCTATCTTGTCCTTGGAAGCCTACTTCTCCAATGACTTCAGAGACACCTTGAAAAGGTGAGTATTTGTAAGCTGAAGTTAGCTTTTGTGGGAATCTCTGGGTGCCTACTCATCTATCATCAGTAGAGAAGGATAAAGTTCTAGAAAGCTATATGGATTTATATTATTTAAATATAGGTTGCAATTATCTATTGGAAGAATTATCTATAAAGAAGCACAGTACAGTTTTAATGAAATAAAATATACTTTCATATGTTTTCAAAGAAATCTTCCTGGGATAATTAGATTCTTTCTTAAATTGGCCTGAGAGTCAGACAACTCAAATTACTGGTGAACTAGTGAATAGGAGATGACTAATTCTCATATAACAGACTCATCTAGAGTCTGTTATGTTTAATGTATTGCAAAGCATAAAATAGAAAGCACCTGAATTAAATAATCTGTCTGAGAATATTTTAAGGCAAAGAGAGGTGAATGGGGAAGGGAAATGAATATGAATTGTCACCAAGAATTCTCAAGCAATGGTCTGACTCTGCCTGGTGATTTCATGGAACTTTATAGACTGTGTGCTCTGATGAATTTTCATTCATAAATGAATAAAGTAGAACAAAAGTAAATAAAGAATAAGGGAAAACAACAAAGACAAGAAAAGCAGGTCTCTGCTGTTGATTATCTTTTGGAAGTAAACTCAGTCAACCTTCTCTGTAGAGTGTGGTGGCAGATGAATGTACTTCTATACACAGTCTTCTTCTCTAGAAAAAGACAAAGATATGCTTACTAGTAGCAACTTGCACAGTCAACAGCAAAGCGTGTTTAAGTTTCTTGGCAATACAGTTGTTCTGGTACTGTATATCTCCAAGATGTCATTCAGATCTGATTCCTTAATCTTCCTGCCTGACTGAATCCTGGAGGTGCAGTTCCATGTTAGGGAGACACTACCAACAAAAACTCTGCTGAAGGAGGGATCTTTTGCTACTCCACTCTTCTTCCCTTTCCCAGTTCTAGGTACACAGTCCCGCTGCTTATTTTATTTAGCCCCAACATTTAACATGTCCCTTAAACATGCTAAATCTGAAGAAAGCAAAACTGGAAAGCTGATTGATTTTATTCCCCATTAACAAATTAGTATGATTTTCAAAGGGACCTGTCAGAAGCCAGACATTTTGAAAGGGAAATTATGGGACTTCAAACAGAGGGGAAGAGAGAATGAGATTGAATAGATTTCTTCTTAGTGAAGGAGGAATAGGTCAGAGCTGTGAATAATGGAGCTGTGAAACCTCAGTATGGGCCTGAAGTGCCACAGACCATGTCTTTACTTTAGAAAGTAAAATCCATGTAAAGTCCAAATAAGTGAGCAAAATGTGATCTACATGAAGATTGATTAAATGAGTAAAAATAAAATCAATCTAACGACCACATCGAGACAAGAGACCATAAAGAGACAAAAGGCCATGTGAAATCCAAGACTGTCTTTCCTCTAGAAAAGTAAAATCTCGCATCCAAAGCAACTTGCATGTTCTCAGCAGAGTCTGTGCCAGAAAACTGCTGGCTATGCTTTTCAGTAAGAACCAGAAACAGTGAAGAGATTGTAGCCATTTTGTACAAATGGGGCTGCACGGACAACTACCTGGCAGCACAATTGAATGCGTTTCTGTGATCTGTATTTTATATTCTGTATTCTATTTTTCCCCTTTGATTATTTGTGATCTAATTCTGGTGTTTAATGAATACACAGAGAGAAATTGAAGTAACAAAACTTATAGCCTTTGAGTAGTTCCCTGGTTGTCCTTTTGTAGCTTCTTCATTAAAGCAAAACCTGTCAGGCAAATGAACCATAGTTCCAAATGAGCTTTATCTATATTTTTGAACTCTCTTACCCTCTACAGCCATTTGACTGCACATGAATTGCCTAGAGAGAGTGGCCCCCTGATTATGCTATCTTCTCCACTATGCCCAGAAACTGTCTGGGGGTGTGCAAGTTGGCATATGTCAAAAGCATGCCAAGGACTGGTCTAAAAACAAACCAGTGTTTAGCACTATATTATTTACTCTGCAGATGCAGCTCTAGTCTGTTCCAGGCATTGCAATTGCCTCAGGTACTTACATATTAATTATTTTCTAATGTGGTAGGCAACATGGACTTGGAAAGTACATTCTACCTTTTAATAAGGGTAATGTAGACAGTATGAGAAAATAAACAATAGAGAAATTAAATAGTATTGACTACAATACTGACTCATGACCTGCTGCCATATCAAATTCAAACCACTGACAGCTATGCTTTGTGCAGGTGGCAATTTCACAATGTTGGATTTGATTTGAAATAGTAAAGCTTTATTTATTTATTTATTTTTCCTTTGATACCTTAACTTGGTACCTAAATTTTTGAAATATTTCAACTTTAAATAAATTCAGCTGATTTCCTTTGAATTCAAGAAATGACAATTGTGTTCAAACTCCTCCAAGTTCAATAGCATGGTAAAGAATATGAGTCATAATAATAAGTTGCTACCTGTATTTTTCAGGTTTAATATGCTGAAAAAATTTGAGATGATCAATTAGAATTTAGAATTTAAATCATTATGAAGAACATTTTGTATTTTTTCCCCAGAACTGAAAAATTATATTCCCAATTTTGTTTTACAATTTCAAGAAAATAAAACAATAAAGAAATATCATAAACCCCACTAACAACATACATACATTCTGTAAACTGACATTATGTTGAATAATTTCAATAACATAATATTAAAAGTTGATATCAAAATGTTTCAAAATTATAGATTCAATAAATCTTGTAGTTTCCCATGAAAAAAACTATACTCAATCAAATCAATGATTTAAAAAATATTGGTATATAAGAATATGTACAAGAATCTATATGGAAGAAATACAACAGATTATGTGAAAAAATGTGAGTTAAACTGAGGATAACACATTAAACCAGATGACCTCTGGATGTTCCTTCCAACTTAAATTATTCTATTATTATATTATTTAAGCAAATATATTTGATCATGCAAATGTGATAAAGAAGTTCTGAGGTCATGTAATTCTTAAATAGTCACAAAGAATAAACAGTGACTCACATCTGTGTGAAATATAATTGAAGGCATCGTAAGCATGAAATGATTGTTTTTGCTGACTTATTCAAACATGTTGGCTGTATTATTTGGAATACTTTAATTATCCAAGAACAAACCAAACCAAACTGTGAGTTAAATTAAAGATTGCTTGCAGAGTAAAAATCAAACTTGCTTAATTATTTTAAAAAATAGTTTTACAACGACAGATTGTGTCAAATTGTCAGAATAACAACTGAAAAGACTGAGAATATTGCCCCTAGAGAAAGCAAAACAATTCTAAATCCTTCTGTTTGTTGGTAGTTCAGTTCCATCCCGTTTCTCCTTGACCTTTTCTTCTGAGCCATATTGAAGCATAGATTCCAATTAAGTCTGTACTGTATCTGGCTTCAAAAAATGGTATAAAATAACATTAAAACCATGTCCTCAATGAATTACTTCATTCAAAAGTCTTCCTTTTACATTAGCTTTTCACTGATACCTTTTTTTCTATATCTATCTGAACAACAACAAAAAACTATTTACATTTACTGAAATACTCATCTGGATCAGTAATCTTCTCCTGAACTGCCTCTCTGAACAACTAGCAGCGGTCTACATTATCTGGGCTAATAGAAGTGGAGATTTTACTTTACAAGCCTTTCCGTACATAGGTCAAAAGCATTATTTAACTTCAGATCTTCATGCAAACTGTAGAAATAGAGAGATAGATAAACCAAATTGGCATTGAATTAGACAAAGACTGGTTTTCAGGTTGCCTGGTTTCCCAGATATCTTGAGCCATGAAATTGTTGAACAAAAAAAAAAAAGAAAAAAGAAGATGAAAAATGGAAAACTTTAGGTTCTGACAAAAATATGAATGAACTTACTCTGGTAATGCAGTAAATTCTACCTGCAACACTATGGCACATTTTGATAATTCCTCTGTGATCTTATCATTATGTAAAGAGGTAATTTAAGATTGCATCAAAAATCTGGGGCTATAAAACTGCAAGATTCTAGCATAATTAATCTGCCAAAAATAATCCCTGAAGTTAGCATCCATCTTAATCCCTTCATGAGCTAAGTCTTTGCCCCTAAATATTTATTTTCCTGAAGAAGATATGGAGGATTTCAAGATACACTTATTCTTTCTCCTTTTGTGAGTGAGGGAAAAAGAAAGAACAAAACCATCCCTTTTAAAAATACAAGGTTTAGGGCATATTACTCATTTTCACCATTTGTAGCTGCATAAGAATAATGAGAAAGGAGCATGCAAATCTCAACCTTATCAAGCAAAATAATTTAACAACAGCAAACATATTGTTAATATGAAAAGTGTAGAAGAAACGTAGCAAAAAGTGATATTTTGATGATTCATCCCTTTACAAAACACAGTCTAAAGGATGAGAGGATTATTGAATGGAAGAGTCCAGGCTCTTCTCAGTGGTGCATAGCAACAGGACAAAAAGCAATTGCCTAGAACCTGAACATGATAAATTTCCATAAAATACTGTGGAAGAAATTTATGGTAAGGGTGACGGAGCACTGGCACAGGCTGCACAGAGAGGTGGTGGAGTATCCTTCTCTGGAGACATTCAAGACCCACCTGGACACCTACCTGTGCAACCTGGGCTAGGGAGTCTGCTTTGGCAGGGGATGGACTAGATGATCTCTGGAGGTCCCTTCCAACCCTTGTGATTTGATGAAGGGAGAAGTTTTGATGAAGGAAAGAAAAAGTAAAGTGGTACAGAAGCTTCAACAATAATATCATGGAAAAAAAGACCTAAAATGATCATAGAATTATCCAGACTGGAAAAGACCTCCAAGATCATAATCAAGTCCATAATCAAGTCTGACCATCAGACTGACCTAACTAGTCCCATTAACAAACCATGTTGAATTTAACCATGCTTAATCTGGAGGAGTCCTCTTTGCTGTCCTCAGCTACCTGGAAGGAGGTTGCATCAAGATCACATTTTATCAGGTGACATGTGATATAACTTGTAGAAACAGCCTCAAAGTTGTACTGCAGGAGGTTTAGATTGGACATTAAAAATAATTTCTTCATGGACAGTTTTGTCAAATGTTGGAATGAGCTCCCAATGGAAGTAGTGGAGATCTCATCCCTGGAGGTATATAAAAGACATGTAGGTCTGGCACTTACAGATATGGTTTAGCAATGGGACTCAGTAGGTCAGGTTTATGGTTGGACTTGATGATCTTGAAGGTCATTTCCAAACTAGTTGATCCTGTGATTCTATATTTCTATGATTCTATGGTCACCATAGGAAGCTGAGAAAGGCGAGGCTCCTAGCACAGACACACAAAATGAAATCTATAACTTAGATTATGAAAATCCATTTGTTATTCTGTAAATCTAGCTTGAAGAATCAAGTTACTTGGATCACACTCATCCAGCTAAGGAAGGGGAAAGTCTTCCTTAGATCAGGCCCATGACAAGGAAAGGATTGTATAGCTGCAAACTGCATTTTTCAGAAACAAACAAACAAAAAACCACCAATAACCAAAACCAAAATCTGCAATCTTAAAATTTATAATGTTTAATTTTTTTAAGTTTAATGAAATTATTTCTATGACAATCAGCATTCCAAAGATATTTCATCAGACAGACATTTACTGATAGACATGTTGCAATAACTTTTGTCTCACAGTCCATCCTGTACAACACATCAAATTCTTTTCTGACCAGGTTTTACACTTATAATTAAAGGGCAAATACATGTGCGATACTGAAAATGTAAGGGACAAGAAATACAATGGAAGATGATAAAATAGTTAATGAGAAGGAAAAAGAGTGATTGCAAAGAAGGACTCCTTGGTTGCAAACTCTTGGGTGACTATGTAGAACTAACACCTGATTGTGCCTTTCTTTCTTTCTCTCTATCTTTCTTCCTTTTTTTTTTTTTTTCCTATGGGGAAGAATGCATTTATGAATTCAGTTCAAGATTTTCTCCTCCAGATAATATATATATATGTATGTATATTTTTTTGAAAGATTTGAGGTTTCTAATTTCTTTCACCTCTGAAAAATGTTTCCACAATGAAAATATACCTCTCATGAGCTTTATCACAATTTCTATGTAACCCATATGTGCTAAGATTTGTTGTAAGAAAAGGAGAGAAAAAATTTTTTTTGCATTAATCTTCTGAAATTCCTAGTACTCAAGATTTCAAAATTTAGCTTAAATGCATGTAAGAACAAAGTTACAAAGTTCTGTAGTCTGTTATTATTTTTTTTTGTTTACTTAGTGAAAATAAAACTTCAAGATATTTTGTTTTGATTTTCTGTGGATATAAAATAACACAGGAGATATATCAGTCTAGTTTGACCAAAAATAAAAAAAGAAATACCATTCTGAAAATGCTAAGTTAGAATGTTTCAGGACTCACAGAGCTCCTCACAGTAATTTTTTCCCACAATGTTATATTTGAGAAACTCACTGTCCTTGAAATTTTGATTTTGATGAGAAGTTTTTGCTAGATTTTTTCCTTCTAGCTCTATAAACCACCATGAAGAGGACAGTGCAGCTCATCTCCTGCAGCTCATAAATGAGACATAAAGGGTTTAAATAAATGATTCAGTGTAGTAAATATTCTGCCACTGCCAATTTTAATAAGATATTTTTCCCCTTGTAATAATCTAAGCGGTTCTGATCAAAACTGCCAGATGTCTCCCAGAGAGTGTAACTATTAGTTCATGCTATCAGTTATTACAATATGGATGAGCATAATGAGTAGCAGGGATTAATAATGAAATCAATTAATTAAGACCAGGATCTGAATCAAAACCTGGGATCCAAGTGCCCCCTAACTTGTGAAAGTAACTTCACAAGTTGAATCATAAAACTCATCCTCATCACTAATTTTATTGCACTGAACCACAATTGTCAGTGGTATTTCACTTCATTTGTAAACAGTTCATTGATTGATTTATTCTGGTGTTGTATGAGAGTTCCTATTGGTAGGCAAATGGTTACTTGGAATTATGTATTATTCTGGTGCTTTGTCAGAAATGGCTATTTATGCTAGAAAGTGGGCCTCATTAAATTCAGCCTCAGCTAGAACTGTCTCAATGCGTAAGGATCTTGTTTAACATAAAAAAAAAACAACAACAAAAAAAAACAGGTTAAAAACAAAACAAAACTTTTTTTTTCTCATTTTATTTTATGGAAATTGAGTCATTTATGGAGATGAGGACTATTCCAGGTAAAATCATGATACACAGGGCACTTAGCATAAAAGAATGGAGGAAACAACCTAGGGTTTAATTTTAGAAATACATCATATCATATCAGCTATTCAGAATGTCTTTCATCTTTCACTCAAGGACATTAATGGAAAAGTGGTAATAATTTTACAGATATTTGATTCAATTATATGAAATCAACATCACATTCCAAAATCAGCAACTAGACCCATGTTTTTGTGGACATAATGTAGACCTTTGTAATGTCACAGATTTTTAAAGTCATGGTCTGATTTGTCTCTCCCTATGCTATGATTACAGTTAGAAATGAGTAACGCATTGCAATTACAGCACCTTCCATCCAACATTTCAAAAGCTTTTCAATATGATAGCCATATATTACTTTTTATTTTCATTTTTTTTAAAGAGGCTTAAGCTGCATAAAATCTGGAAGGTGGTTGCTGTGTCAAGTACAGATAATTTATATTTCAACAGGCAAATAAGAAAGTGGTCACAACACAGCACCTGGCAGTGCTGCATTTTATTGTTATATTCATGCGACAATAAGGAGGGGAGCCATCAGGAAAAAAAATGCACTTATGGAGAAAAAAGGAAGAGAGATAGTTGTAGCAGTTGCGACTGTTCAGAAGTAAAAGGATAGAGGATTCAATCATTTATGATTGAAAACTATGGGCATGACCTCATCTCACACACTATAGGTATTTCCAGACTCTAAACAAAAATTCCCTGAAATTATCTTCATTTCTTTGGTTGGAAAGCACTGCAAGACTCTAAGGAGTGTATAAATCCTTTGGGGAGTGGTTGACCTCCCAAAATCTACCAGAATTATAAACACCTAAGCCTCACTCACTCCCATAGAGCCATTCAGCTGATCTGTTGTCCAAGACAATCCTGCTTAATTATTAAGCTGGAATAGCCTTTGTAGTTCTCTATGGATCCTCAGTGTCCCTGACATTGCTGGCAAGGTGGCTCAGCTTCACGTGGAGGACTGAAGCATGCTTTCTACCCTTGCAGCACTTGTGAGGGATGCTTTACATGTGGTTGATGCTGAGTACAGTCTAGGGCTTGTGTCTCTTGGTAGGAGAAAGATAAGCATCTTTAATTCTCTTACAGGTTGATTTAGTTGTAGTCCTTGCAATGGGATAGTGCTAGCTCTTTGCTTTTACTTAGTTAGCTTAGACTGATGTCAGTTTGACAAATATTTTTGCAGCCTGTAAGTACAAGAGTCTGGGAAACTTCTAGATTAAGTAGGAAGGTACTTAAAGTACCTTAAGCCCTGAAAGTAGTCTATGGACTGGACTAGCTGTGTGCAGCTTATGAGTGTTGTAGTTATTTAACATCAGTCAAGTTCATGGTTTCATAGATTTTAACATGCACACTGGAGTTTCACCAGAACTGGGAACCAAAATACTATCTTCCCTCCTGATTTTTTCTAAACACTAGCCCCATGTTGCTTATTGATGATCTATTTTTCTGTTCCCTCTTCCTCCTGTTCCAATGCATTTTTGTGATAAAAACTCCAACCATATCCTTCAATAAACCGTTTAACAAAATATATTTTTATCCTTCAGTTCTGATTCACTCAAGGTGGCAGATACTATTATTATAATTGACTGTGCATTGACACTAGTTGCTCTGTTTTCCTTTTTGGAAAGAAAATGTTAACAACTGGGGCATTTTTAACTCTTTTTTTTTTTTTTTTCCTACTGTTGAAAGAGCAGCATATTTAAGCATAACTGTTCCCCCCTTTCTCTGAGCATTTTATGAGAGGCAGTCAGTTTAATCACTTCCATCAGCCTGAAGCCTTGATTCCTGAGCTTTGCATGTAAGTACTTCATTGCATTTTTGCTTCAATTTGATGACAGTGTCACTGCAGATGAAAACACTGAATAAGGAGCAGGAGTGCAGAGATTCAAAGGGTATATATTATTAAATGACTTGGCATACTGAGAGGTCAAAGGATCACACAAATATTATGAAGCAGAAAGCATTTTTGACAGAGAAATTAAACATGAAAACACCTTCGTTCTGTCTTCATTAGAGTCCAAGTACAGCATTTTTTTCAATTTGAGGTGCTTCAGTTCCACTACCAGCTGTTATAAAGGAAATCTCATTAGAATCTTCATTAAACACTGTGAACATTTTTGCCTTTATCTACCGCAGCGGATACTGTACAATGCTGGAGGCAAAATATGAGATTGGATGAACCAACAGTTTTATGCCAGTGTCAACATTGCAATCACCGTCAAGATTATCTCTTTATGTCACAACAAATGGTTCTTCCTATATTAATAATACATAATATATTTTAAAAGCCTGTTTATTCTGTTTATTGCAGTGTTTTGGCAACATTTCACTTGTAAAATAATGTCCCTTCTGAGCAATACTTCTGCATGTTTAATTCCATAGTAAATTATTATTATGCTTGGTCAGATTCTACTTTCAGAACTCCAATAATCAACACTGGGTCAAGTCCTTGAGAAAGGTGGAATTTACGTCTATGAACAGAAAGAGGCTATCATAGTTTATCATTTCAATACAGGCTTACATGTTACAGAACCTTGTGGTTTCTCTTTACCTCCTGCTAAAATGTACTTCACGCCCTGAGTCAAATAAATAAATTGAAAGCTTCCTTGACAGACAAGGTTGGAGAACATTCTACTTGATTGAGAATAAAATAAAACATAAATAACATCATTTGGTTTGGTTAAAAATGGGATTGTTAAGCAGTGCTGGCTGCTTTATCTTAAGAAATGATGTATTATTTGCTAGAAGTGAAGCCTAAAATAGGTATGAAACTACTTGATCAAGGTGGAACTATTTCATAACGTATTTGTTTCAAACATGGGCAGCAGATTCTGTAAGTTTTGAAAGATAGTATTATCAAGAGAGCTTTGTGATGGTTAGATGGTGATTTTTGCCTTTTATTACTACAGTTGTGGCAAAGATAGTGGTAAATCCTTACAGCTCATTTCTCCCAGCAGTACAAGAAAAATATTGTTACAAAGATATATGGTTGTTACCATACAATAAGAACCTTGTTTTGGTTTCTTATAATGTTAATCAATTAGGCTGAAACTTGCAAAGTTGATGATCTGCATGTACCAGAAGTTTAAGCTCTTTTTATAAAAAAAGAATGAAAATAGAAATAGTGTTCTTAGTTTGGAAATTCTCCCAGTTCTTCTCCAACAAGATCAGTGCTGGGAGTAAGGACTTGGAATTCAGTGGTATAGTTAAGGATGGGGCTTTTCATTCTTCCATTTGTTATTTAAAATTTGATCAAATCACAGTTCCTGAAGATATCAATGGAGTGAATTGCTTGGGTCAAATGACAGTAAAAATGTTATTTCACGGTAAACATTAAAATAGAAATAAAAATTATGGCAAAACATTTTTTTTTTTAACACCATGGAATCCGGTGTAATCTTCATGTCTTCTCTACACATTTCTTCCTCCCTTTTCTGTTTTTGCTTTTATATTTGCCTGAATCTTTCCCTGGGTGAGTTATGTTGCCCTACTACCATGAGTGAGATTTATTTGTGTGCTTGTAAGTTGGTTCAGATTCAGTATCCGTCCCGTTCTTCAGTAATCAATGCATACTTGTTTTGAATTGCTGTTGTTAAGGTTTAAGAAGATACATAATTACTGGCAAATGGTATTACTTGTGTGACTCTAAAGACTTCCAAAATACTGCGTCCCTGTGTCTTGAATAATGCTTAATAAATTTGAAAACTCTACAGCACGTTATCATTGATTAATGGAATTGCATCCAGCTGCATTATATTAAATAAATTTCACATTTATTTTACTAATTTAAATCATACATCAAAATTCTGGTAACCATAATGTTATAATGCCCTTATGCTACAGGATCTCTCCCTACTGTACTTTTCCACCAGTTATTACTATAATACTACACCATATACATGGAGCTCTGTAATTCTCTATAAAGTACACAACTCTAGCACGTAGGAAAATTATATGTTTATATTTTATATATATATCTGATTTTAAGCTGCACTTAGGTACTGACTCTAAGCATTTATTAGTAGGAGGAGTGTGTGTTATAAAGATTCAATAAGATATAAAATGGTTCATTAAGCACTATCTAACATGTCAAAAATAAAATGCAGGCTAAAGACGTGGTACTTCAGATATTATTAAATTTCCCCTAGCACCATATGTATAATTGCAATCACAAGTGATGAATTTTCACAATGAAAGTAGAAAATGAAGGTCGAAATTTGACTTCAGAATATGAGTAAACTGAGATGATAGAGAATAATTAAGGTTCTGATGTGCTCATGTACATTCTTCAGATGTTTAGAGTACAGTTAACTTAGTAGGGTTCAGATGAGAAAATAGGTCTGTCTGGGCAGACTGCTGTGTAGTGCTGGTGTCTCAGACTGCTGAATGAGCTGGTGTCCAGAGATTCAAGACTGCTTGTTGTCACCATTTTATACTTTGTCAGTTAGGAATAGTGTTTAAAAAAAGAATGGATTTGTTGATGCGATTTAACAGGTGTTTTTCAGAACTATTTTCTGACCTTTATGTCATATTTCCATATCACTGGAGTGGACTGTTTGAATGACAGCACCACAGATAAGCAAAAAAATGATTTATATGTTAATGTATGTTTTATTCCGATAATCAAAAAACAAACCTGAAAGATTTTCTTTCTTGATGCTTAGATTCAGCACAAGGAGATACTTGAAATAGGGAGCAATCACATTCTTTGCACAAACATGATCTTAAATGTTTCTATTAAGAATTTAAAAATCTTTACAGACCTTTACTGACATTATCTACTTAAACTATTTCTTATATCTTTCCTGACTTGATAATTATTTGACAGAGACAAGAGCTTACTACCAGCCTCTTCTATATTAGCATGAGCCTAATATGAATGAAAGGAGAAACATGGGATTATCAGAAATCTGTAATGAAAAAGCTGTGAAACCAACCATTTAATACTGCTCCATGAATGTCAAGGAATATATGAAATGTTAAAAATATATTTTAATCTTTAGAGCCCTAGGCTTTTAAACCT
Source organism: Odontophorus gujanensis (assembly GCA_013399175.1). Taxonomy (NCBI): domain Eukaryota; kingdom Metazoa; phylum Chordata; class Aves; order Galliformes; family Odontophoridae; genus Odontophorus; species Odontophorus gujanensis. The sequence continues at coordinate 15,482 of VXAB01008105.1, forward strand.
CAACATTAATTCAAATCATCTCAGAAAGCTAACTACTGATACTGTTATTTCTCAAGTTGTTCCAGAAGAGAAAGTCTGATCCTTCTGCTGTGTAAGGAGAGTTGCCAGACAAACTGTGCATACCTACATTTTGCATCACATAAAGGTAACAATACAGGTGGTGATAATGTGACTCATGTTGCTTATTAACGTTTCTTTTCTCCTTTCAGCTTTTCTAGTACTTTTCCTTTCAGGGAAAGAATTGCATACAAATTTTACTTTAGTATTTAGTAACATTTTTATAGTATTTATTCATCTACCTGATGATCATGTTGTGATCTTTGAAAGCTACTTGGGGAGCAAAATTTATACCAGGCTTTGACTGAAAATTGTTGAGTCAATAGGACATGTAAAATCTACTGTTCCAAAGATAGAGGCAATGATGAAACTGAATGGAAACGGGCATATCAGATCTATACAACTCACATACACTTTTTTTTTTTTTCTGTTAGAAGCTTATATAATGGCCAGTCATATAAAACTGAAGAGCAGCTAAAATGAAGCTGTATAATGAAGTTAATATGAGTAAGTTAACTCAACATATGATGAAGAGTTTTGAGATACATAGTCTTAGTTCTGAGAATAATGACGAAGATCACTCACTACCTAATAAATTTTCAACCTGACTTACTTTTCACATATGTGAATATTCTTGTGTAGCTAAACTTCCTGTTAAGAATAGTCATTACTTTTCATAAAATGAACAACTTTTTTTAGAAGAATTCTACCCTGAGGAGTCGTGTATGTATTTCTGAGAGAGAAGTAGAAATACATCCTAATGCACTTCTTGTATAGACTTCTTATATATATCTGTCTACTCTTCAACTAGAGGTAAGAGGCCCTCTCTGGATCCCTTATGGCACTAGTGTCTAGACAGGAATGCAAAATGATTTTGGCTGAGCCGATTAGCACAAGAGTGTTGGCTTTGAACATTATACAAAAATAGGGAAAAGTAGTTTCCTAACAAAAAAATGATGACAGTCAAGAGAGTGAAAATTATTTCTGTTCTTTTTATTATTTTGCAGCAATTCCAAGAGAAAAAAGAAGTAATTTGGGATAATTTGAAACAGAAGACTTTTATAGATATTAAATTAATACACCAGAGATGATTTTAAAACAAACCTAGTTTCAATGTAGTTTCCAATACATGTATTTCTTTAAATAAAAGTAGAACGATGAACGAAGGAGGAGCTTAAGCAACAGCCCTGAACCAGTGACAAAGATGGAGCAGGAAGGCTGGGAGAATCAGGCTGATTTCACCTCTGGCTGAAATCACTCCATGTACTGAAATATTCCCTGCCTCTCCTCAGATGATCACCTAGTATCCTTCTAATAACCAAGACTCAAAACACAGTAAATGCTGAATCATTGACACAGAGAATGAAAGGATAAAAGCACTCTACCCTAGACTACCTGTTTCATGAGCAAATAACTTCCTCAGAGACCTAACTACAATCTTTAGTAGGTTCTAAAATAGGGTGTTGAACCTAGGTCCCCACATTGACATAAGTGCCTGCCTGAAATGTGCAGTGGAGGATCACTGTTAATCTTTGTGTGTGGCACCCAAGGTCACTTGTGAACCCCATTACCTGGAAGAATGGAAATGTCAGAGAATCCATTTGAATGCATAATTTGTCTCTTCACAGTCAGTCTATTTTTCAGCTGCAGTCCCTTCTCTTGTACTCAATTTTTTCTTATCAACAAATGTAAAAAACAAAGAGGCACAAGAGCACGGGTAGTTCATACTGTTTCAAACTTGTGTTGCTGGCTACAAGATGCTTCTATTCCTGTTGTTCAATGAATGGGTCTAGATAAAGCACTATGCTACCTGGACACAGTTGCAGTTATTTTCTCCCTTCTTTCATGATGTATTGTGTTGTATTTTGAATTATCATTCTGAAATATATTCAGATATTTTCTATAATTTCTTTTGACGGAACTTAATTCTTTTGAACTACCTTTAAATTATTTATTAAGGGTATGATTTTATTTAAAGTGCAAGTGCTACTTACCCCTTCGTGGTCTTACTGTCATCTTGGGTATTGCATAAGTTAATCTAATACCGTACTCGGCATTCACTGTATTCTTATATTAACTTTATTTCTTCTCGCTATATACACATTATTCTTTTCCTGTGGCCTGAGTGGATTTTAAGCATACTGTGTAAGGAAGAAATCTTGTATTGCTCTCATAATTGTGCTTCCTTGCTAGATTTTCCCACTAATATTTTCCTAGGTGTCTAGGTAATTGAACTCCAAATAAGATCATTACACTAGAGTTGATACACACTTCCTTCATCTGCAAAAACATTTCCTGATATGCTTTCTCATCCCCTCCTGAAAGGCTCTGGCAAGGTCCAAGGACTAATTTTTTCCATATCTCACTCTTCGTTTTACTTCAAATAGTCCCTGCTGAGGCAGCCAAAATCCTAGTGTCATTTATTTCAGTTTATTCAGTATTCTCCCTATACACAATTAATTTGCTCCCTCCCTCATTACTTTTGTTTTACCTCACCCATCTGCAAACTTCATACCTTGGTAATTTTATCTCCCAGTTGATAGCTTGATTTAACTAAGCCTTTGTCATTCCAGTATAATCGTAATTTTCCGTCAACATATGTTTCTAATACAGCAATCTTGTTGCATATGTTCCTAGCATTTGCAAAACACATTTGTCCTGTTTTTTTTCTCCTTTCTCTTCTTTTTTTCTTTTCTTCTGAATTTGTAGCAAGAAAGAGTTTCCATATTGACATCATTTACAAACTCAGCACTCCTTTCTCTATCCATTACAATCATTAACTAAGAACTCTGGCTGCTGAGGAGCAAGAAGAAATTAAAAATCTTTAAGTTACTTTCCCCCATCTCAGTTTGAAATGATTTCTGCAAAGTAAACCTCTTTTGAGATTTACTAGTAGCTTATTAGATCCTGGTAGGTTATTAAGCCTTCGCTTTAGGTAAGAGATCTTAAAACATTTCTTCTCTTCACAGAGGATTTTAAACCAGTTTACCAGTGGTTAATCTTTTTTGCCTTCTTTATTCAAGGGTTTCTCTGGATGGTTATGTAAAGGGTAGACCCATGTTATTTGTTTTTACCTCAATATACCCACAATATAATAACCCACATTGTCAATCTTCTCAGGGAACCTTCAGTGGACTAAAATTCCCGAAAGCTTTCTGAAACCCTTTCAGTATCTTGAACTTCTACCTGTCTGAGAATTAGAATATTGAATGATTTGTCTGGGTTGCTTGTATCTCAGGTCTCTTTTTTTTTCTATCATTCAAATTCACTGCTTTCCTTTTCTTGCAGTGGCTGATAAAAAGGAGGTTGGATGCTTATCAATAAAAGACAAATCTAATTTTGGAAGAAAAAACCATTATCTATCTGTAAATGGCAGATAGCTGCTGTCTGGCTATCCTGCATCTGTCCATGGGAAGTACTAGTGTAGTCTCAGAGGACTGAGGTAATTATACACATTTCTGGTTTAAACCAAACTAATCTTCAATCTAGCCACTTTTATGGAAACAAGGGGTAACGCCGTAACTATACAAATGATTTGATTATAGATTTACCATTCTCCTAGTCTGTGAAAAGCACAATTCAGAAGTATGTATGTTTTCAAGTTGAGTAAAACTGAAGAAAAACTGATTATTCTGTAACTCAGAAGATATGTAGCTTTCCTTTCCTCTCTTCCTTTTTCGCTTTCACTGTCTCTGTTGTGTTGTCAGCTGTTCCTCGCCAGTTGCCTTATTTTACAGTTATTACTTCCTACTTCTTTTGATATATTTACCTATAAACTATGTCAACATGTGCTCACCAACCTTCTTCAGTCTAACTAACCTCAGACATATTTCACTGCAGTTCTGTTAGCTGCATTAGCTGTTAAGATTCTGCCAGCTGATGATGATTGACCTGGTGTAGGGAGGATGAAAAACTGGAATGTCTTTTTACTTTTCCTGTCAGTAAAACACCTGCTTGTAAGCCTTCCATTATGGACAAAAAAAATTTAAAAAAATAAAAGATTCAACAATATTTTATTACAGTAAAATTGTAGGGTATAGTGAGATTGATTTAGGCAATATGTGTTTATCCAGATTAGAATATACTTTGAAGTCTGAGGGTGAGGGCCATATACTTCAAAGAGCTCCAAGAATTTATGGAATTGATTGTAAGGCTGAGAGTACCACATGAACCCAGCAGCATGGACACAGTTTCAGAAATCTGGATACTCATGTCTGACACGAGTGAACATATGAAACACAAATAACATTGATCCTTATTTGTAGGAGATGGGTCTGTGATGTGTGGAAGTAGTTATATTTTGCTGTATCATGTGGTAGAGAGCATAGGAAGAAATGCATTGCTGGTCAGTTCAAGACTGACTAATAAGTAGGATGTAACTTGCTAACCCCTTTGTAATCTATTTGGTACTTGAAGAAATACCTTCTGTGGTGAGATATATCCTCCTCAGAACAATGTGAAATCTAATTATCCATGGGCTGAAATAAGGTCAAATCAAGATACAGTAGAAGCTATGTCCAGATCAACAGAGAAATGAGGAAAAATTCCATGATGCAGAGAAAGGTAGAAGTGTATCACAGCATGAAGGAGGAAGAAGGTAGGTAAAAATGTAATTGAAGAAGTGTAGGATGAAACAAAAATACACAAAACTGTTTTACAAGTAGACTAAGAATACAGATGTAAAAGATTACACAAAGAAAATTGTTTAAAGACATGCATTTACCTAACTTTTTTTTTTAACTTGCAAAATAGCATTGCATTAGTGCCAGAATTACCTTACAACCATTAGCTCATGCAGCACTAAAAGCATAATCATGTCAATTGCTTGTTTGCATTATTTTTCATATTTCCAGGAGTTGAAATGGAAATGATCTGTTGTGTAGCAGTATAATTTGTGAACACTTGAAAAGAGATACTTTGTCTTACCCTTTAACAAAGAATCTCCAGGATAACAGTCTGATGGATTTTACTTTCCATCATCAAAGGAGGACTGGAGGTAAGATGATATATTACTTCTAATATAACAGATGACTAGTGATTGTGTGTCAGAAATGTTATATCCACACTTTAAAATTTGATACAAGATGATTATAAGGAACCGCATGATCTCATTTCACCCTGAGCGATCTTGAACGTGACATTATGATCACACTTGTGGTCAAAATCTCCTGTCACCCCATTGAGTTAAATGGTAACAGAGGGAGCTTATCACCTTCCACAAGAGTTGTGGATATTTAACAGGATCAAACTGAGACTATACAAGAGGTGTATCATGAATGAGGTGTTGCTATGAACCTGAAAATATCCACAGTTGGCTTTATTATTCCATACATGGCTTTTCAGTCTAAACTCATACAAATAAGGATGGCAATATGAAGTAAAAATTGACCTAAGATATGATTGTGTGGTTACATATTACTGTGAGCTAGAACTGCACACGTTTTTCTATGTGGAGAGATTAGGCAGTAATTCCCTGGTTTAACGATAACTCTCACACTCACTTTGGAATATTCAAATGTTCTACAAACACCCATACAGATTTTTAGAACAAATATAGCTTTTCTTCAAAGTTTAGTTAATATTCCACATAGGCTGCTTGCCATGATGACTAATGTACTGCAACCTTGCTGTTATGCATTAAACATCATGAAAATGTACATCTGTACTGGACTTTTTTTCTTTCCTTTGTTTCTAAAATGCTGAGTTCTGCTAAAAAAATTGGATGAAAATCAAAAATAAGAAGCTTAGCCAACTTCACTGAAATGATATCAGAGCTATATTATCCCCTAATGAAACAAGTACAGAGGGCTGATTGATTTATGGAGCAATTTTTTGCACCATTACCTAACTTGATTGTGTACAAACAGTTTTCTATATTCACAACCATTGTGTCCCTGCATTTCTTCTAGTACATGCATTTCAAAAAGTGATGCTTTTGTATAAAGGGCTGAAAGATCTCCACGTTTCACCTGAACAGAGTTGATTACATTTGAAGCTATTTAGTGAACTTTTATAAATTTTAAAACTTAAAAATTAAGACAAATAGGTTCCTTTTTCCTGCTGTGAATAATATCTCTTTGAAACAGAGGGAAATTTTAATCTCTGGTCCATGTGTGTTGCTGTACAGTTGTAATATGGTTTTCTTTCTTGCCCTTCTTTTCAATAAAGCATGTGTTGTTCTACATATACAGTTAGTTCAACTCCATCCACAAAGACTATAAGCTGCAACTTAAAGAGGTTACTGTTTTAAATATTATTTCATCTGACTGCTCTGGACTTCTCCAGTTTTAGGCCTTGATCTAATGAAGAAATGTTGATTGTCACAGGGATTTACAGAAATGCAGTGTTTTTTATTTTTTTATTTTATTTTATTTTTTTTCCCTCAGGGACCACTGTGGAATAACAGTGTGACCAGCACTTACCAATATACTTCCTGTGCAATTTTTGGAGCAGTAACCTTTGGCACATTGGGTGAGAGTACACAAAGAAGTTCATGGTCTTGCTATTCTCTTAGTAGACCTTTGTTTGAGAATGTCTGAACAATGGCAAACTCCATGACCTTGAGATGTTACCTTACTCAGGTGATCAAAACACATTTTATTGACATTTGACTTAAGCCTCGAAACAGAACAAGGAAAAATAATCAGAGGTAAAATACTAGGAAAATTTAAGTATTGGTTATCTCCAATAGCTAAAAACAAACAAAAACAAAAACAAACAACAACAACAAAAAAAAACAAACAAAAAAAGAACAAGGAAAAAAACCAAACAACCTTTTGGATACTCAAAGGCTTTAATTCTGTTCAAAACAGATTCTGTTTTCTTCAGTGTATAATAACATAATGCAAAGAAGCTTTTTGAGGGGAAAAATCTCCCATGTGCTGCTATGCATGAATGAATATAAAATGTCTGCTCAATGAAATAATGGATTTTCATGCATTTTTCCATTTCCAGTATTTCAAGAAATCTAATTTAGAAAAGGAACCCCCTGCACTAGCTGATTTTGTCTCTGTGGGGGTTCTAAGTGTAATTGATACTGTACTCTTGTACAACAACAATTAGCTTGTTTTTGGCCTCAGATTTTGTTTACTTAAGTAAGAGAAGGCAATATTTAAGTGAGGGGCACAGAAACTGATCTCACATAAATATTTAAATATAATAGGCCTAATTAATTTCTAGTATAATTACATGGATATTACATTGGTTACATCTATTATTCAGAAATTAATCTGATAAGTACTAGCCTCAGTTGAGCTAAAAAAAAATTAGAAATTAGAAAATGTCACAGTAAACATGATCTGATTTGCATATCAGAACTCAGTGGAGTGGATATTTCTACTCTGAAACCTTAGACCAGTTTAGACACAGAAGAGAGGGTGATAAACATGGCAGGGTTGGGATATCGGGTGCAAACAAGAGAGTAAAACAATACATCTGCATACCTAGGTATTTCACTGTGTATTTCCTATTACAATTTCTTTTCTGCTCCTTTAGGCATAAGTGAGTCCATGGGGAGTCTATTCTTCAGGATGCTCAGGAACAGTCCTCTTAGTCTCTTAAATTTATGAAGTCAAGACAGAGCATAACGTTTGTGCTATTTGCTATTTTAACATGCTAAACAACAACTCTGATGCAACCATCAACAACAGTTTAATAAATAGTTCACAGAAAGTAGTCTGAAGCCATTTTCTCTTCACAGAGAGAAACTGGAATTCATTGTATTTTGTATTTTGTTCAACAGAGAAATTTGACTGTCATCAGAGACCCTTTCAACACTAGTTTAATGACCTATTTGGCACTTTTCAAAGAAAAGAAAATTCTGCTGACACATTTTCTGTCTAGTAAAAGCCAAGAAAAACAAGATCTGCAGAGGTGGAAGTCCTTCAGAGAACACACCTGGCAACAGAGGCAACCAGGAAGATATCCTTGGAGCACTCTGTTTGGAACTGTATCCAGGGACAGGATTTCAGTGAATAACTATCAGCAACCACAGTAATTGCCATCTGAAAATGATCCAGACATTTCCAAATGTATCTTCTCATTACCATGAGAGCAGGCCTCTCAAATCCCCTCCAAAAGGTTCCTCATTGCAGTTGTTTTGCCAAATATTTGCTTCTGATGGATCAGACTCCTTGCTAATGTAGACTTAGTCAAAGACAAGAAGCCATGTTTCAGACTGTCTCTGAAGTCTCAGAGCAATATTTGTTAGACCATCACAATAGTGGCATCCAGGCTTTTAAGGGAGATTCTGAGTAAGAACTATTAGTATTATGAACATAGTGACCTCATAGAAAGTGTTTTGCACACCTCTGTGAGACAAGGAATGGCTAAGCCCTAAGGCAGAAAGACATTTGCAATGAAGGAGACGGTTCAGAAGCTGAACAACAGCAGGAAGTTGAAAAGTAGCATGGAAGGAAACCTTTCTAAGCTAGTACAATTTTCAAGTGTCCACATATCACCTTGGCTAGACTCATTCTCTTCATAAAACAGGCATTCCTAGATAGGTAGGAACATGTTGCAGCTTTAAGGACAAGAACAGAAACATAAGAAACTATTAATTGGGTAAGGCGACATTGGGAAATCTGTGTAATAAAAATAACCATAATCAATCTTGGAAGAAATAAAGGTCTCTCAGTAAGATCTCTTTGTTGGTAGTGTCAGCTACTAAATAACAATGTAACTCCTGGGACTCAATGGACAGATTCACTGTAAATTGTTGTAGAAACCAATCAGATGCAGAATTGACTGATCTAGATATATAAAGCATTAATAAATGTAAGGAAAAGATTGTCTGCAGAGCTTCTGGAAAGATACAATTAAAATATCCTATTTCCTGGGATGTAATAGCTGAAAGTTGTTATAACTGAAGGTGAGAAGACACTGTCAGAACATGGAAATGAAAAACAAAGTTGTTTATTCTTTTCAGTGGGTGTTGGAGCAAACTTAAAATTTTGTAAGACAGTAATGGACTCAAAGACCATACCTTAGATACCAGTAAAATAAGCTTATTGTGCCTAAAAAGAATTTAATGATATACCAGTAAGTGACATGAAATTTATAAGAGTCTAAATGTTTTAATTTTCCCTCACACATGTATGGATTTTAATTCCTGCCGGGTCTTTCACAATATCATTATATTACTGCCTGCAGTATAGCAGGTCAGTCATCAGATGCCAGATACTAAATAAAGGCTTTGTTACGTAGGGCATGAAATACATTATTGACTTCCAATTGTTTGCAAGCTCAATTTTTTCCAGAATTCTGCTGTTTTTACTGAGGAATCAGCCATCACCTTTCAAGCTACTTGAGGTGAAATGGGGGTCTCACATAGCATGACTCTCCCATGTTAAGTAAAAATGTTTCACTGATGTTCCTGTCCACTTTTTCTTACTTGTTTCTCACAGTACTTTCTAAGAGTAAAATCTTAATCATCACTGTCCTAACAATTTCTCTGGAAATCTAACAAATACAGAAATTACGTTCTACACTAGTATTTTCTGTTTTTTTTTTTTTCTTTCAAATTTTTGCATTGCTTCAAATATTTTCTTTTATTTTGTCTGCTGTCTATCTCAAATGTTATATATGCATTTTTACCAATAATCATCACTTATCAGCTTTCATATTACTCTTTCAGATTTTCACTCCTAGAATTTCAGTTCTTCATGCCGTATCAATAGTCCTTGATCAATAGTGTTAGAGAGCTATGTACAAGATCAGTTTTATTTTGTTCTACCAGTCATCTTTTTTTTTCAGTTTATCTTTCTATTTAGTAGATTACAGCTGCCTTAACAAATATTCATTTGATTATTTTCAAGTCAGTCACATTTTGACGTGTTTAGGTCAAGAGGTTTAAAGAGCATTCATGATTTTTAGACTGTGTGTTTGTGTAGACTTGTTTCAAATGTTCCTTTATCAACACAATGACATTCCTTTTGTATTGACCCTTAGTCTATTAAAAAGCCCTCTATCTTCCTTTAAGAGTTTAAGAGTTCTTTGTATACTTAATGACTGGATATATATATATTCTGTTTTCTGATCCACATTAAGAAGATAACAATTATTTCCATTGTTTGGTCACCATTACAATGATCCTATAACAGACTGGGATAACTGTTCTGTTATTGTTGGTAAAAACCTGATTTGCATTTTGTTAGCACAATAATGACAATTGAAAAAAAAACCCAAACACTGTAAGTGACTAATCACTCATTAGACTTACTTGGCTACACTGACTTTTCTTAATCATTGAAAATTCAGTTGTCAGGTATGTATAAATAACTTTTTTTCCCACACCATAATTTCTGTCGATTCAGAAGAGATCAGGAAAGTTTTCCTTGCTACATGACAAATAACTCGATTCTCTAATATCTGTTCCCTGTAGCTGTTCTTTCACTGCTCTACTGTTCTTTTTCTTCCACTGTTATTGCGTTACATTCTTTCTCTGTCTAATAATCCTGTGCGACAGTTCCTGCTCACACTCCTCTTACAAACAGCCTACAAATTAAAGATGCAAGAAGCAATTTCCGCAAATGTGGAATGTTTGATATTGTGGTAACAGGGAATATAAAAGTAACTGAGGTTTTCTTGTTCACGTCACTTAATTAAACTAAAAAGAAGGAAAGAGTAAAGAAAAGCATGAGACAGTAGGGGATAAAGATGAAGCAAATAAGAACAAAACAAAGCAAAGCCCTGCTCAAAAGTGGTGATGCCTTTCTCAGACACACCGACTACACTAAATGTTTCTCTCTACTCTGGTAGAAGTGGCAAATTTAGTTCTGTGTAGCTGGAAGCACTCAAGAAGTCTCCTACTTATATTAATAACTATTAACAAGAAGACTTTTTAAGATTAAATACAGAATTTGAACTTAGTCTTTCAGTATATGACAAGTTGCATCTCTGCATAAACAATTGATTTCATGACATATAGGCTGCTTACAACTGTATATTCTAATCAGGTAAAACCTTGTGTATATAGACATGCTTGTGTTATCAAGTTTTCATGTTTAATGATCTAGTTTGGGACACACAACAAATCAATGGGAATAAGTACCTTGTATTCAACAGTGATACTGGGTTCAAAATTCCCACTGACTTAATAGATGTGATAGTGCCTCTCTTCCCAATACTCCAGACAATACTCCTGTGGATCAAGGAACATTTTATGCTACTAATTCCAAAGGGAATAGAAAATCTATATCACATGACTCGTTTCTGAGTACGTAACTGCAGCAGTGTTCTCATCAGAAGGAATATAAGGAAAACAAACAGGAGGTCTTCTTTTACACAGATTTTGCTCAGGAGTTTGTGGGAGGTATTTGTTTGAACCAAATCCTGTGCTACACATGTAAGGACTCTATGGTATAAAATGCCTCCAACTTTAATGTTCTGCTTCTGTATTCGTAATGAGAGACTTTACTTTGAGTAATAAATTTTAGATTAATTCAAAGTTTCAAATTATTCTTTATACAAAGATTACAGATTAATCAAAGTAGCTGTTTCAATATTACCATGTTGTGCAAATGAAATTACTGAAAAAACTTTGTAGTGTTTTGATGTGCATTGTTAACAGATAAGAAAGAAAAAGAAGGATGTTTTCTTCAGCCTAGTTTGCCCTGGAGTCCTAGCAGTAATTTGGAGCTAGTCCATTGGTTACCTGAAGGTCTCTATACCTGTCTACACATCTATTTTTTATTAGTTTATGTGCCATTATAATAAGGTTTCCTACACAAAGCTCTCAACTCTGATAGTATCCATTTATTCTTAGAGTATTTTATTTTAATGAACACCTTAACACAAGGCAAATGTCCTTCTTCCCAGTAGCACCCTAAGGGAACTGGGTTTTCAGTATAATAGAGTTAGAAAGTGAAAGTAGACTGATTTTGGTGCACCTGCACAGAAAAGATAAAAAATTGTGTGAACAACTTGGAAGCATGTGCTAATTCCTGATATATAAATGTTAATTAAAGATTTGCTGGAAATGAAAAAAAATGACTCTGCAACATTTTCTACTCTACAAAAATGCTGCTTTCATTTCCTGAATTATCTTTCTGGCTTGCAGGCAAGATACAGATTTCTTGTCTGCCACTAACAGCAGGCATCTGAAAATATCCCAGCAGCCTACTGATTTATGATTCCAGAGTGAGTCACAAAGGTTACTGGGCATCTCTCAGACCTTGACAATGAAAGGGACAGGTGCATGACTTCCATTCTGAGAACTTTCTCCACCCCTTACTGTGTGAGAAAATGAAGCCCTGACTCAGGGATTACCTCAGGTCTGTAACTGAAGTACTGTGCTAGTTCACAACAGCTTTCCAACTCAGCAGTGACTCTCTAGAAGCTTATCTGTGGAAACTCATTACTGGCAAAGAAGGGTGGTTGGTTTATCAGTACCTAACAAAGGCCTTATGAGGAGCAGCTGAGGGAGCTGGGATTGTTCAGTCTGGAGAAGAGGAGGCTCAGGGGATACCTTACTGTTCTATATAACTGCCTGAAGGGAGGTTGTAGTGAGCTGGGGGTCAGCCTCTTTCATAACTAGTGATAAGACAAGAGGGAATGGCTTCAAATTGGGCCAGGGGAGATTCAGACTGGATCTTAGGAAATACTACGTTTCCAAAAGAATGGTCAGGCACTGGAATGGGCTGCCCAGGGAGGTGGTGGAGTCACTGACCCTGGAGGTATTCAAGGAACATTTAGACATTGTGTTGAGGAAGATGGTTTAGAGAGAACTATTGGTGGTAGGTGAACGGTTGGACTGGATGATCTTGGAGGCCTTTTCCAACCTTGTTGATTCTATGATTCTGTGATTCTATGATTCTTCTATGAACACAGGCTCTGAAAAGGCTGACAGTGTCAGCAAGATGTTCAGGAGCCTCCTCCACTTTCAGATAGCATGGAAAGGCACAAATGGATCACCATTCATCTGATACAGTGATAATATAAACAAAGACTATCTCCATCACATACTAAAGTAATGTAGCTTTCTGAGAGGAGTGAGGGCTGAGAAAAATGCAAAACAGCACAGTAGAGTCACAGCAAAATAGTGTTCTTTAGCTGTATGCTTTCCCCTTCCCCATTTATTGATGATGACTGTGCTGTACAGGGTTTGTGATGCTATTTGGGCCAATAAATGTAGCCTGTACTGCTCATATCACACAAGTTTTTTCCTGCCTTTGCAGGGTGTTGAAACTGTGTTGGTCAGACATACTATCAGGCTGAGCTTGTGAGGGCCACTACTATGAACTAGATCTTGGGATCGGGTGTCCTATAAAAAGATGGTCACAGGCTGAGAACAGGTAGATAATTAGCAGTCCTTGAAGCAATGAAACCTTGAAATCTAGAGAAAACAGATGTAAGTGTAATGAAGAGAACACAGAAGAAGCAGAAAAATGGGAAAATGGCCAGGCTACAGATAAGACAACTGATGGTGGTGGAGGCCATAGGAAACAGCCTGGAGATAGCTGCTGGGAAAAAAGATAAAATCGTGATATCACCAGATGATTTTGCTACATGTGCAGAGTTAAATCTGGAAGCACATGAACCACTCCAAGTACCCTGAGTGCTTGTGGACATCTTGTCCAGCTTGGACGCTGCTCCTATAAAAGTGTGCACTGTGTTTTGGCTGTGCATCTAGCCTAATGCATATTTTCCAAGTACTACATATAGCTACTTTTTGTGAGTAGGGATGTGTCTTAATATACAGTTTCTCCATGATTTTTTTTCCCCTCTACAATTATTAGTGCTCCTGAATAAAATCTTATTTAAATAAATTTAAATAGATCAAATTTGCCTCGCTGCTGCTTAGGTAAAACTAAGGTGCTTTGTGACAGCTATAGATTTTCCTACAATCATCTCTCTGGAAGTGTAGCGTGTGGTCCATATGCAGCACTTCCATAGCAAAAAAAAAGTGATGAATCCATTATGGAATTAAAAACTACCTTTAAACATCCATTGTATAATTAGCTGAAATCTGGGCAAAGATGTTGCCAGATATAATTTGAAAGCTGAAAATCACTCCTGGCAGCAGTTGTCACTTTGAGAGGAATTTTGCCACATAATGAAAAGCGTATCTCAAGTTTAGACCAGTCTCATTTTTTACATTTTCGCTGATGTTATCATTTTGTGTTGATGCAGTCTGACCCTCTCAGAAGTATCTGACAAAACTCACATCAGTATTAAATGTGCAGGCTATAAGATGTAATTAATCTCCCTTTATTTTACTCATTTTCGGACTGAGTATAAACTATTCTGTGCTATATTCTCTCTTTAAAAATGGGACAGAGCCAACTCAGAGGCAATTCAACCCACCCTGTCTACACAGGGAGATGGATGGTGGCCTGGCAATTCCAGATCTTAGTTCAGCCTAAGTTAAGTGAGCTGAAGTCAGATGAGCTGTATCCTACCTACACCCAGAAGTATAAGTTATTTAAAGTGTTTAATTTGAACTTTTTCTTTAATGCTCGTTCATCACTGCTCTGGCATGGCCTCTGGTTTTCTAGAAGATTGATGTAAATACAGCTCTTTACTAACAAAGATTTTTTTTGCTTGAACTACTCCATATTTAGCAAGGGTGATTTCTGAACACTACCCAACTCAGACACAGCAATATGGGCCAGTGAAATCCTTTGTATCTGCTTCTTTGTTTAATCTGAATTTTTTTAGTGCTTCTCTGTTAATGCTATGATATTATGTGTTTAGTCATCTAATTGAAATAATTAGGAGGTTTTTATGCTTTTTTTCCAAATTGTTGTATACTTTTATAACAAGATCTTGAAAGATGAATATTAAGTATACAATAGATAAATATTGTCATTTTACAGATAGGAAAGGTAAATGAAAGGCTCAAGAATTAATTCAGATCCTACATTGTTCTGAATTGTTATCTGTTTCTGAGACATTGAAACAAATATAAACCAGCAAATTGCTAGTTTTCTTTCACATGCTAGGAAAAAATATAGTTTCATCATGAAAAACTTACAGACAAATGCATGGGTATCAGAAATGGTAGCACTATAATAAAAATACCTTAGAATATACAAATATTATGCCTCTACAGCAGTTCCATTGTAATGTCATTACAAGAGTTTACACTATGAGTGCTACAATGCAATCGTATTATGAGCAAGAAGAAATGAAGAGACTGCTGACACGCTGTCTCCATCTTAAACCTATGCTCACAGGTTATATATTTCTGAGCTTGTATTTAACCCATTTGTCTACATGGATTTTTATTCAAACTGTTTGGCTAGTCTAAAGTATGTGGTGGACAAACACAAGTATAATGGAAAAAAAATAAATTCCAAGTATGAAGGGTCTTAGTCCTGCACTTGAAATATCTAGGGGCAGAAATTTGGCAGACAGGTACAACCTCTGGTCTGGAGGGCATGGTCTCCTATTCTGTTGGCAAATTTTTGTTTGTTTGTTTTTGTTTTCTCCTGGTGTATTGCATAGAGTCCATGTAGATCACAGAGATTACTATCCTCAGGCAACAGCAGCAGGGAGTTTTTCCCCTTGGCTCCTTAGAGCCCCTCCTATACCTTAAAAATTAACAACAAATTTCTTTTTACGTCTCATCTTTGGGTCCAAAAAGCCAGGCTGTCCCACCGTGTCAATGTGTAGTGACTGGGCTGGTGGGAACTGCTGCATGGTGCTACCTGTCAGGATCATAAAATCAGCAATGAACAGTGGTGTAGAGATCACAGCCTCTAGGAGAGCTCTGATCACACCAGGAATTTGGGATGAAAGGAGAAGAGGTGAGAGATCTGGCAGTGCTACTCTCCCATATAGTAGCTCTTATTGTGGGACAGCTGTGGGATTAAATCCTAACTGGAAACCAAAGGTATGAATGGGACATCAGTACAATTTTGGGAGATAGTGAAGACGCTGCACGGGCATACAAACTGTCAATGTTTTATGGCACCTGGGCTGTGTAAAAAAAATAAGCAAATACACCATTATCTGAATCAAGATTTGACAGTTCAAGTGCAAGAAGAAAGAAATTAGGATCATATCCTTAAGGTACATGATTAATATTCATGCTCTGTTTTAAGAAGCCACATGGCCATGAGTACACAATTACATCTGTAAACTTGGAACCAAGTTAAGACAACGTCTGGTTTCTTTTAGAAACATAAGCAGCTGGGAGTCATTTTGAGCTCTGCCTGTTGCTGGATTCCCTTGGAATTAGATACTAAAATATTAAGCTGTAATAGCCTTGCTGGATATCTGGAATCCTGCAGATGTTATCTCTCATTTTCTGAAACAGCCATTTTCACTCACCTAGGTTCACATTGAGGACAGCAAAGCTTTACAGCAGCAACAGCAAATGTAACGTCCTTGATCTCAAATTCCAAGTGCTTCCATACAGCTAATAGTTACATCAGTGGAAAATAATTGTCAGGAGAAAAGTCAGTGTGGGGAAAAGTCAGTGGTATTCATTTAAAGTGAGGCATTTCTTTGTAGTTTTTAAAAGCACTGTGGTTAGGTTATAGATGATTTCTCAATGAAGAGTTTAAGAGGTGCAATTTATAAACTCGTAAAATAAATTTTCACTTAAGAAAAAATCTGTCCAGATGGGGAATCTTTTATCAATCGCTTTTTGGTTCGTATACTATTAATTGCCTGGTTCAATTGCTAAATCTATCAAATTCATCATAGTGCAGCAAAAATTGTGTGGTTATTTAAATAAGGTTATTTCTGTAATGTTTTGATTGATTTAATTCTTCATCTGATTTTGGGCATATCCTGTGCATTGTTCTTTTTGTTTGCTGCTACATGTTTAGATTGGTGATTTATCAGTGTAGTCAGTGCACAGAGAGGTGCAGTTTCCTACCAAGTTGTACAGAAGAGCAGAGAAACAAGCTATTGTATTTGTCTGACTGTTTCAACATGAAGATCCCTGTGGATCTTAACTCAGCAAGTCCAGCTATAGCTTCCAGTGATAATACTGCCTGTTTTGTACAAACTACAAGAAAATTCTGTCCAGTAAGCCAGTTAACATTGAAAATACACTAAAAAGTGCATGAAAAAGACTCACAGTCTATTGCTTTTCATCAGCTAAGCCTCAAAAATCAAGTCTCTGTTCTCTTATATTTTGAGTAGAGCAGCTACAGACACAGACAGACAGACAGAGGGGTCCCTGATTTCCTTTTCTGCATCACTATCTACTAAGAGTAAGTTAAAAGGGCCACCAAAACACAAGGCACAAAGATAGTTTTAAAAGTGTTGCATGACATACCTGTATAGAGCTGACCATTCCGTCTTTATTCTCCATCCAGTGGGACTGAGGTGCTCTCACAAGGACCTGAACACATGGTTATGTACTTAAGCACCTTTGAAAATCTGATCATGTATAACTATTTTACTTGTAATCTCTTTAGGTGAGACCCTTGGGAATTTAAGCAGAGAACAAGGGGGAACTAGCTGCTAAACCAGAATTCCTGGTATTCTTTTTTCTTTTTTATTCCCCCTTTTTAAGAATACATTATGTGTTACCTGTAGTTAGAGGTTGCCCATTTTGTTTTCCTGTTAACAAATGCTGACTCAGCAGAGGTCTGTAAGTGCTCTTACTTTAAATCTTAAGTTAAAGAAATATTAGAAGAAATCCTAAAAGTTTGTAGCTAAAGTTAAGGCATGAGTTTACGTATCCAGGAGTCACTGAAATAACCTCTTGCACATATACTTAAATTGTGGCCTTTTCCTTTTCACAGTAAGATTTAAACCTAAGAAATAGAACTACTAAGAATTAGGAAAAAAAATAAAAATAAAAACGAACAAAACCTGCAGACATATCTACAATAAGCAGAAAATGACATTATCAGTAAATATGGATAACGTGGGCAATACTTTGCCACTCTACTGAGGACAATTTATTAACACATGGTTTCTTCATTTTCTGTGTAAACAGTCATTCTTGGATAAGGGAAATAACTTCCTTCCTGACAGACTATTACAGGCACCCTTTAGCAGCACATTGGTGTGGAATTAATAAAAGCTTGCCTTTGTGGCAATTAATTTCCTGAACTTCTGTAATAACAAAGACAGGAAAGGAAAAGCTGCTTTCCTTTCATAGCTGATAGCTGTGTTCTTGGCCCTAAGCACAGTCTTGGAGAATCTGATTGTTTGGATTATATTGCCACATCTTCCATAACATCCCTTGTGACCTTGGAAAATCATTTGATCTCTCTGTGCTTTAAATCATCTTTCCACAAAAGGGACTTAATTATAATTCCCTACTACCAGAGAAGTGTCATTAGGCCTAATTAGTTAACATCTGTAAAGTGCTTTGAGAGCAATCTTTTGACAGATGATAGTCTAAGCGCAAACCATCTTAGTAAAAATTTGCAGTCTGGTTTAGTGTTATTTGTTTCATACAAACAATGCTCTTGTCAGATTAGAAACATTAGTTTGATGTATTAAGTTATTCATAGACAAGGATAAGAAAATTACATTTATTTGGGCTCTGATTCAGTTAGACATTCGACAGCATACCCTAATGTAAACAGTAGGTACCAATAATGCATTATGAGGCCTTTACTACCCTTGAACTAAATTGTTTCTGATCATTAGTTTTCCTCACTGCAAGAAATTTCCTGAGGATTTCTTAAAAGTAATGTATCTAATTGTTGGGAACATCAGGAAAAGCTATATAAAGCAGGGAACAGTGATTAGGGACAAATCAATGTTGGAAACTTCAGGATGTATGCTTAAATGATAAGATCAGATTTATGCACAAGAAAGATCACTTTGGCAGCATTTTTAAAAGATCTGGAAAGAGATATTTCAGGGCAGGAACAAACAAGTCAGAGGTAGATGAAAGCTTGCACTGATTAATTAGACCATTAACTACACAAGAGATTGCAGAACTTAACGTTTCAGTGAAATAACACATAAGAATTGGATGCATCTTGCAAGTGATAGAAAAAAAAAAAAAGAAATACAGGTACTCAGCTTGAAGACTTGAAGAGTAAAGGGAGAACGTTTATGAAAAAAAAATATGGGAAAAATATAAAGGACAAAACAAACTCTGTTGCTTGATACAGCAACACAAACATTCCTCAAAAATTCTTTTCAGGAAAAAGTAAGCACTTCCATGAGTTTGTTGAAATGACTTACAAAAAGAATAAGGTTTTGCCTACCACTGCAACCTGGAAAGAAAGAAAAGGGATAAGAAAAGTAATGTGCAAATACCCTAGCTGATTTTTCAACAGTTTAATAAACTTCAACTCTTATCTGTTTTGTTAAACAATTTTATTTTTTAAAAAAGTAAGAAAGTATGTATGAGGTGATTTGCTTAAACAAAATATTGTAGAGTGAACAAAAGAAAGTGTCCACACATTGTTGGAGGTCCATGCTGTACCTTCCTACTCACACTGTACATATATTTCTGGGCAGAAAAGTTCGTATGTCTCTGCAGATTGTTCATGGGATCATGGCCTAGAATAACTTCTAGACTTCTAAATATATTACTTTGAAAATATTTTTCAGTAACACTTCAATTAATTAAAATGTCATCAGAAAAATATAACAAAAATTGTTACATTTCCTTATTACAACCTGTTTACTTAACATTTGTTAGTAATTACCTCTTTATAAAATTAATAGAATAAATCAATTTTAGTGCATATCAGTAACTGTCTTTAAAAATCTATTTTAAGTTTTTGAGCAAAGGCACAGCAAGGCTTGCAGAAAACATCTCTTATGAGTTACTGAAAAGATAAGGAAGAACAAGGCTGAGACTCTAAATAAGGTGTTCAGGACTACTGAATAGCTTCAAAAGTTATTGCTCCACGTATCTCATGTGCAGCCTGAGGGAAAGAACTTGAGAGGCCAACTGGATCATTAGATCTCATGTTCTGAGCATATGTCTTTTGTCCCTGTAGAGTGGCTTAGCCCATGGAATTAACAATATAAGTTGAGCCAAACAGAGGTTACTCCAGCTCTCTTAGATAAGTAATCATCCTGCGCAAGTTGATAGTTCAAGGAAAATAGTTGTAAAGTATCTTCCATAGTATCTTCTGAACTTGATTTGGTAAAAAAGAAGGATTAGGTTCTGCTTCAGGTCAAAATCCAAATACAGAAATCAAGCTACCAGTGTTTTTGCTAATAGAGGTTACAGATTCCTGTAGAACTGCAGAACCTGGATTTTGATTCAAATATATCATAACTAATACATAACCAACCAACCAACAAATAAACAAACAACAAACAAGTAACACCTACAAACAACAAGAAAACAAAACCAGGAAGCAAACAAACAAAAACCCACAAAAACTTAAACACCACATCAAACAAAAAAAAAAACCAGCAGCAACAAGAACAATAAAAAACAATAGTATTCAATTTCTACTGATAGATAATTTTTATCCTTCTGAGTTGGTAGGATTTTTGTCATTGACTACAATGGAAGTCTGGAGGAGCTTACAGCTAGCATTAACTGCCAACAGAATAAAAGAAATATATTAGTAAAATACAGATTTCACTGATTACATTAGCTACGCTCATGAAATCCAGACCTATTTGAAAACACCAGTCTTAATGTGTTTTAAAACTTCAAAAATACTCATAGGAAACAAACAAGTAACTAATAACAAAACAAACCTATGCTCCCCAAACAACTTCTTAGACACAACCCAAAGCTTTTTAAGATACAAACAGTATCACAGTTTTCATCTGGAGATTTATTTAACTTCGCAAACAAAGAACATTTGTCTCAGGGTCCAAAGCTGTCCAAAATATTATTGGTACTTCATTTTCAGAAAACTAGAACAGTACAAATCCCCTACTCACCTCTGTTTGTTTTGTAAAGAGAAGTAAAGCAAGGCTAATCAGTTAAAGCAGTGGCATTAGTGGGTTGCTAACTTCATTCAGCTGTCCAAATTGAATTATGTAATTAATAATTCATTGTGAGCCCTTTTATCCCCACACAGCTGCCTAAAATCTCATGAGAGATGCACCCTGACTCCACCCCTGCATACCCAGTTTTGGTTCCAATCTTCTTTGGGGTTGTAAATTGTTTTGTTTTTTTTTTCAGTTCTGTGCTGGCATTTAAATGGTCACTGAACATAAGGTATCACTCATTATTTGTGCTAATGCAACACCAGCTCAGAAATGTAGCTTGAAATCCTGATGTTTGCTCCGTCATTGTGTATAACTTTTATATTAATACCTAGCTCTTTAGATGTTGACAATGTAGCTGCCCTGATTTGCATGGCTGGGGGGGATCTGGTTCTACTCTTCGAGATGATTTATTTGATAACTGTTACTTCTTTGTTGTTCAGCGGCCGGGCAGGTACTGAATATGTCTTCAGGGTCTTTAGTACTTTCTGAGGTTTTATAAAGAGAATGGAAAGTCCTAGAAGCTATGGTATATAATACAAAGTAGTTGCATGCTCGACTAGACTACAGCAGTATCCTAGGTCCCAATAAATTTGAAGTCAGCTGTTGGTGCATTTTTATTGACTTCTCCCTAATCAGAGTTATAGAAAAATGGTACTTCACCATTATATCTCTTGAATGGGGGCAATATATTAAGCTATTCAGCACTAACTCTGACGTTCCCTTTTGAATCTTTCTAGATGCCTGAGTAAGAAATACTGCTTACTGAACTATTACATTTTTGGATAGTTTCCTCTAAAGAGATAGAATAATTTACAATTTTTACTGCAACTTCCACTGGTAAAGCTTTGCACTGGTAATTTAATTCTATATTCATTTAGTTTGAATTACACAGGGAACATCTGCAACAATTCCTAACAATAACTACATTTCAAGACAATTACACAGTAATTACTAGAGCTACAGGATGATGTCAAAGCCAGAAAAGGAGAAAAAAAAACAAAAACAAAAACCAACCACACACAGGCTTTGTGCATGAAATTAAATTTTGCTCTTAATTGAGAAAATGCAAGTTTATCAGAGAAGAGTCTTTGTAACACCACATGCATCTATTTTATATATTTATTTCTGTATGTACTGCAATATATTCTATTTGCCAATTAGTGAATCTGTTTTGTTTTAGGGTACACAAATTTCCTTTCCTTTGTTGTCAACTCTTCTTAATAAGATGAAGGCAATGAAATAAAAAGATTCTGTGGGATTTACATCATCAGTCTTATGGAATTAAGGACTGTGGTCAGCAAGGATTCTATTCCCCAAGTTTTCTACAACAGTTTTTGTATGTAGATCTATGTCATTTTTAGTGAGTGCATCGTTACTTCTCTGTGTTGTGCTATTTAACTAATTCACATATTTACAAGATCACATATTTTTGTCTGGAAAGTCTAGATGGATGAGTGGGCACATGCAATGAGTCCAACACTCTAAGAATACCAGATGTGTTATATATTCATTGCATATATCACAGAATCACAGAATTGTGGGGGCTGGAAGGGACCTCTAGGGATCATCTATTCTAACCCCTCAGCCAAAGCAGGCTCCCTACAGCATATGTGAATCTATCCTGATCAATTTGGGATTCTTTAGGTTTGTCATATCTATCCAGTAAGCTGAGCATGAATTTGCTTGATAGTACACTCAGCTGTATAGTATTCTTATCAAGCCTTCTGACATTCCAGTTTACCAAATAGATAGTCATATTTTTCTTCCCCAAATGAACTTTATTCTTATACATAGTCAAGCAGAACAGAGTAGACATCAGCATTCATATTTTACTATTTTCTTTTGTTTAAAGAAGGGAAAATTTAGTGTTATATAGAGTAATTGTATTACTGGAATTTCTTCCTTAATCTTTTCAGTGATGATAGAAGCCTGTGTTTCTCTGATCTTCAAAAAATTGTACTCGTGTTCCTATCAATATAAACAACAAAATATTTGATCTTTCTCTGTTGTAGATCTTTCCATCTTTTCTAGTGTCTGAGCTGATATATTGGTATTTTTTTTTTTTCAAAATTGTCATGTTCTCTAAGGAGCAGTAATACTGTCATAGATAGTTTGGCTACTACTGTCAAACTAATGCTTTCAACTCTTAATCCTTGTCCCACTTTGATCTATTCCATAAAATCTGTGTCCTCCAGATGTCTATGGAGTGATAACGTGTGAATTCCCAACTGACGAAAGAAGATCAACATGCAGCCCTTGGAGGTTAAAGTGATATGCACTGTTTTTTGGGATGGGAAAGGGGTGATCCTTCCAGATTTCCTGGAACCTGGACTAACTGTCAACTCTGAGCACTGCATCACAACAGTGACTAAGCTGAAAGTTCAGAGTTTCAGGATCAGGGCAGAGAAGAAGACAACCTTTCTGATGCAACATGATAACACCAGCACCCATAGAAGACAGAAGACCATGGAGCAGTTCACCAGTTTTGGCTGGACTGTTCTAACACACCCACCATATTGTCTGGATTTGGTACCTTCTCACTTCTGTCTGTTTGAGATGATGAAAGACAAACTACATCTTCATAGCACCTGTGGGTCATCTACATTGGTGCAGAAACAGTGGGTCACCTATACTGGTGCAGATTGTTACAAGAGTGGCATACAGGCTCTTGCTCATTCTTTGTAAAAATGCACAGCTAATAGCGGTGACTATGTTGAAAAAAAGTGTTTCGTAGTGGAGAATTTGCTCTATCAGGTTATTGTGCTCTTTGTATCAGTGGTAGTTTTCACAAATAAGAAGGCATTACTTTCAGAACAACCTATGTACTTGCAGATAATGATACCAAGGCAGTGAATATACTAATTTTTACTCATCCAAAGTTCAAATTGTAAACAGTTTCACTGAGTTAACCTCTGAAATTAATCAATTCCAGAAACATTTTTTTTTCAATCTTACAAAAATGAGGAATAAATAATTTTTATTTGGAAAAATTGCTTAGCTGAATAGAGATAAAGAGGTAGAAGCAAAACTAGACTTCTGAATTGACAGCAAACATACCTATGCTATTAGTGTGAAGTTCAGTTACAAAAAGAGAGATCTGATAGCACATTTTTTAGAGTCATTTTGATTCCTTGTACGTGGATTTACATTGTTGAAATTCATATTTTCAGACTTTTCATTAGCATTGCACTGCATTGGATGTTAGTGTTTAGCAGGAATATATTACAGCAAATATCTGACGCATGACTTCAATAGATTCAGTGGGAAAATTAAATAAAATGTCTTCCAGATTATTTTTTATACTTACATGATGAATTAGATTTACTCTAAGGAAGAGGGTATGCTTAATGGTAATCATGAGTTGCATGGAAGTTTTTAAATTCAAAAACTATGCCTTTACATTCTTTTTAAAAATTCTAAAAAGAAATAAGCATATGATTGATTATTTTAAAAGTGCTGAGTCAGGTCCATTATTTTGTCTTCTAAGCATTTATGGTTAATCCAATCACTGCATCATTTCTAGGAACACCTTTCCCTGCTGCATGAGCACAGAGCATGCGGCACTTGCAAATAATACTGGTCAACAGAAATTTACATAACACAGATCAATAAAAATATTTCCTGCGGTAGGATTAATAAGTGCACACATCAGAAACAGCAATTTCTTTTCCATCTTTCTATTCAGACATACCAGCTTCATGGGTAAGTGTGCAATGTGCTTGTAGCTTTACGTTTGAGAGATCATTTACCAAAACTGTAGTCTGACATAGTTGCCTTGGAGATCCTTGGTTTTAAATATCAGGTAATCTCATCCATACATTTCAGGAACTGCCTTTGTGGCTAGAAGCTTTCAGCACTTCTTAACCTTCCTCTCTCTTAGGAGTTACACACCTAAAATCTGATACATGCATAACAGACACAGAAAATGTGAGTTTCAGTGAAGAAAAACTGCATCCTAAAGGACCTTCATCTTCCTTGAAGAGACGTGATGCTAGGGCAGGACATGTCCCTTAGAAATGAATAAATAAGTGTTGAAAAAAGCTTTTCATCATTTGTCAGCCCCAGAACCAACTGCTAGCACTGGTAGTTAGCAATAATATCAGAAAATTAAGAGCTTGTCAGCATTTTGTCCATTGAAGACATCCATCATTTGTCCCTGGAGACTTTCAAGGAGAGACTCTGGACAACTTGATCTGTGGTGTCTCTGTTCATTGCAGGGGAGTTGGATCAGATGGCCTGTAGAGGTCCTTCCAGCTGTAAGGATTCTATGATTTTATTATCAAATTTTAAAATTGAATCCTATGTATTCATTTCAGGCAGGAACTTGACATGTATCTGAGGTCCAAATACCTTTTATAAATCCCTAATTTAGCCCACGAAGTGTTTGAGTATAAAGGGAAGAAATTAATGTTGCCATACCCTTTCTATGCAAATGCAGAGGCAGAATTTATCTCACCATGTGACTCTTTTTGTCTTGCTAGCATAATCTATGTATCCATCCATATATTTAGAGCAGTAAAACTTAATTCATTTAAGTATCATGATTGGGCTTTTCCTTTTCTTTCTAAGTAATTTTGCATAGATAGGGAGCCTCTATTAAAGATCTAGGGTTGTTTTCGGAAGTAGAACTACTCCTTATCTACAGTTGGGAGGAAGTCTAGAGTCACTGTGGGATTCTGCTTCCCTCTGTCACAGAAATTCTCTTCAAAGGATGTAGATTTCTAAGCAGGAGGGGAAGTCATTCCCAGCACACCTTTATGCCAGATCTGTAAAAGGGCCTATG
The DNA here is from genome assembly GCA_013399175.1 of Odontophorus gujanensis. Lineage (NCBI taxonomy): Eukaryota > Metazoa > Chordata > Aves > Galliformes > Odontophoridae > Odontophorus > Odontophorus gujanensis. The sequence continues at coordinate 41,157 of VXAB01008105.1, forward strand.
GCAGAAAGGGGACAGGAGCCTTGTTAAGCACAGTCTAAGAATCTGACAGTTCCTCCAAAAGGTGTGAACTGCAGAGCTCTGACCTGTAATCATCTCTGTAGGAAAATTCTGGGACAACTTTACAGAATAAACTTTGGAGAATTTCTGTGTACAAACTGGCATATAGAGGACTTCTTAAAAAACACAGATTTAAGTTCTTACTGCTTATATAATACTGAGTTCTAAAAGTTACCAAGTTTTGTCAGACTACAGTAAAAGGTTGAAGTTATCTCAAACTCCAGAAAGAAAAAATAAATTAAGGTAATTAGATTCTTTCATTTTTGAAAGTGCCCAGGGCCTTAAATGTTTGTTTTACAAATGATGTCTTCTATTGTAGTAATTAGTGCTAAAATTACCTGCCAGCTGTGATAGTTTTCAAACAAGGCTAATAAAATATTTAAACATTTTTAAAATAACAAGCAAAACTCTTTGAAATAAGGAGGCATTAGCATAAGTAAACATAATGTTGCTCTGTTGTGAAATATCTGAGAGACTTTTCCTTCTTGGAGTTATGATAATAAATGCACATGCTTCTTCAGATAGTTTCAGGTTTCAAAAGAGTGTGCCATTTCAATAGTCTGTAGCCTTTTTTTTTAACAATGTTTAAGACCTACATGTAGGTCCAAGTAACACTATGAAAACAAAGATATCAAAAGTGGAAAGTCAAGTCTGAGCTGAAGTTGGATTTTACCAGCAGTCCCTTTATTTGCAGTGAGAAACTAAATAACACTCAGTGCTGTGGAGAATCTTGGATCCAAATTTTGAACTGCCTCATATACCTCTGAATACTGGAAATTATCTCATTGGTGAGAGTGGGCTTTTCACTATGTGTTTACATTAGCAATCTGTGGTTTGGAACCACAAAATAACACTACTTGTGCCTTATCTTTGCCTCCACAAATACACAGTCACTTCTGTGTTGGCAAAATCCTGATGCGGAATAGCAGATGCCTGGGTAGTCTGGTAGAAACCAGACTAATTGGTTTGCAAAAAGAAAAAAAAAATTAGTTTGGCACTATTGCTGAAACTTTTCTGACAGAATACCTACTAAGTGCAAATTTCTGGGTCAGAGACTTAATATTTGTGATAAACGTGAAAGGGTTATTCAGTCCAGACTGGATGGCCCCTCCTCACAAATGAAAACAAAGTTTCTTAAAGATGAGACATTGATACAGATACAGATCAGAAGCTGAATTGCTGAGTATTTCCTGTTACTATTATTGTCTTCATTTGTAATAAAAACAGGAAAGGCCACCAGAATTCTAACATTTCTGTTTTGTCCCCCATCCAGAGAAACTCAAAAGCATATAAGAAAGTGAGAACCACTTTTGGAGATGAACTCTCCTCTTGAGGGGGTGAGTTCAGAAGAAGTAGGTGGGCTAAAGCCTCGAGAGACTTTTCCTTTGTATAGATGGTTCTCATAGACAGGTAAATGGCTTGCCTTTTGAGTAGGCTGTCTTTCAGAAAAGTGTTATGCTTCTAATCCTAAAATAGATTGAACTTTTTCTCCTCCAGGTTTCAACAGGAGAATACCTAATTTGAATGTTATCTTATGGATTTCTTGCCACCTCTGTGTCCTTGAGGCATACTTAGTAACCTGTATTGTGACTATTTTGCATGTATAAACCTGTTGACTACATCTTACTCATATTTCCTAAAATGTTTTCCTTTTTTCTAGGGTTTTTTGCTTATTTTTCATTTTCTTCTTCAATTGTTGACATTTACACCTACAAACTTCATAACTATTGCATCTTGGCCATGCTATCCTTTACTAGCCTTTAAATGTCTGATGAATTTCCTAACACTACTCAAAAAAACCCCATACACTTTCCTAGCAACATTTTGCATTTGTGACCTGAAATGATGACTAAGTCGACCTTTTACAGCTCATAATTACACCACCTCTAAGTACTCCAACTTGTTTGGTTGTAAAGAGGGGAAAAAAAGATGTAGAATCATCATACAAACTACTCTACCATCCTTTGACGGGGAATGGTAACAAATGAGTGAAAAATCCAAGCCACTTAAAAAAAAATAGATTTACTGCTGATAGTAGCGTTCCTACCCCAGGGACAGTATTAGCACTCAAACAGACATAGATCTTCTGGGTAAATTCTTTGTCCTTTAAGCTAAATATTGCTTTCCTATACACCCTTTGTACATGTAGAAGTGACCTTCCCTACAGCACATTTTCCACAGATCTCAAATCTGTGAATGCCATGGCCCTCTCTCTGCAGCTTCATAGGTATCTTCCTGAACTGCACATAATTTCAGGGAATATAAGTCCCTTGATTGTGTCAGTATGACACAGAAACAACTCACAACGTTTCTATTCCCTTGAAGTTCCGATCTCTCCCTTCTAAGAAGTATTGCCTTGTACCTGAAATGTTCTGTTCCTGTTCAATGACTGCATGATACTTCCTGTTTAACAATGGACAGTAATGAAATATATGATTAAAATAACTTTGCTTAGTCACTGAACTCTCCAACCATCTTTATAACATTGCTTTAATTGCATGAGCATGCTGTATGTCCATTATTTGGAAATACTACAGCTGTTAATCCAGTGAGATGAGGATGAATGAATGAATGTCTCTCTTTTACTGAATTGTAGTGAGCATTCTCCTTAACTCCCACACAGAAGTCAAATCTGAGTTTATGTAGGTCTGTTGTGTTTCATTTACAGGCAGGTTTTCTACTAGGCACGTAGCAGAGTGAAACATAATGGAACTGAGTAAAACCATAACAGTGAACAACTGGATTTTACTGTGCCCTGCTGTTAATGTTATTTTAGATACTGGTCATGCAACTGCTCCAGGGATGCTAAGCTCAATCCATTTCTAGGATATAGTAATTACTTACTGGAGTATTTTGCTCAAGATCTGCACAGCTGTTATTTACTCTCTAGTGACATGGAAGAACTAAGTTAATCCATATCTCTCTACAAAGTATTGAACTGTTTAACCTGATGTAGTGCATTCCTTTGCTGATTCTTCCCCTCCCTGTTCTCAGATTTTTAAATGGGATTATAGAAGATGTTTATATGCCTGAGTTCCATTTTCCTATTTGTAGTAGTATACAGTTTTATGGTTTTTGTTTGTTTGTTTGTTTGTTAATATAAAGACTTTAATTCACCAAATATACTTATGGGTGCATGGCATAATACAATAAATGCAACTTTCTGTTACAAGTGAGATGGTAGACAAGAAGTCCATAGTAAAGCTCTAAACTGGTAACTCTACCTCAAGAAATGTAAAGAAAATTCAGCAGCAGGAACTAATATTGCAATCTATAAAAAAGTTCTAAATGTAGCAGCAACTTTTCCTGATTTTAGAAATCAAGAATGTTGGGAAACTCAAGATACACGCATCTGAAATTGTCAGCTGTGAACCAGGGTAGTATTTCGTTACAGTTCCACCAACAAGGCTCAAGAGAGATTATAAATGTTCTAGTCATTGATAGTGTTTAAAAGTACTTAAGGGCTTTGTAATCATTTTTGTGGCTGATGTCCAAGGCTGCTAAATGTGTATACTTTGGGGAATAAAAACTTAATGTCTATTCCGGAAGTAACTTGGTTCTTTAAATGACTCAAAATATTGGTAATAATTGTAATTCACATCCATTATCTTATTTTCAGGAACCAATAAGCACCTATGCTCTGAAAGCTTGACTTTTGCAATGCAACACCCAAAAATAGAGGACCATAACATATATTTCTAGTGCTGAATATACTTAGAATGCGTATGTAGACAATAATAAATCGGGAGGAGCTGTTGAGAATAGAGGGTTGTGAGGGGATCTTATCAATGCTTACAAATGTCTGAAGAGTGGGGGTCAAATGGATGGGGCCAGGCTCTTTTTGGTGGTGCTCAGTGATAGGACAATAGGCAATGGGTACAAATTGGAACACAGGAAGTTCTATATGAACATGATGAAAGGTTTAGAGGACAGGAGATATTAGGAATGTAGGCCTTATGGAGGCCCATAGATCCTTACTGGGAGCAGAGAGACAACACTGATATCTGTTCTCTGGTGACAGCAACAGGACCTGAGAGAATGGCATGGAGCTGCATCAGGGGAAGTGTAGGTTAGGGATAGGTTCTGCATCAGAGGGCACTGGGCATAGAACAGGCTGCCCAGGGCATTGGGCATGGCCCCAAGCTTCTGGAGTTCAGGAAATACTTGAACAATACTGTCAGAAATGTGGTTTGAACTTCGAGTGGTCTTGCAGGGAGCCAGGAGTTGAACTGAATGGTTATTGCTGATCTCTTCCATCTCAGACTATTCTACAATTCTGTGATTTTGTAGCAGCCTCCCCCATATTCTTGCATCCTATTTCAAGGGGAAGTTTGAAACATACCCTCCTTGACATCTGTTTCCCGTGTTCTGGAAACAGTTCACTGCTGGGTAGAGGAGATAACTACTCCATACATGGGCTTCCTGACAGTGATATTAAGGTCAATAAATCCTTCTGTGAGGCACATATGACATGTCCCTCTGCTTAGTTCTCCAGTTCTTAGAGACTTCTTCTGTGTGTTTCTCATCAGGTACCATAACCTGGATTATTCCTAGCTCCCTATTGGCAATTAGATGCAAACTCATACTGGGCATATCAGTCAATGCTGTTGACATTTTCATTCAAACGGGTTTATTTCCCTTCACTGTATTACAGATAATCCTTATGTCCATAGATGCTTCTTTGTATGTACTCTTGCAGATGTCTTTTTATCTTTAAAATATTCCTGTCTGCTCGACTGCATCTACACTTATTTTTAATTAGAAACTCAATATAAAGAAAACTAATGAAGATAGTGTTCATGTCATCTGCACCCCACATTACAATGGTTTTAACTAAAATAAGAAATGTTTTCTGCTGCAGATAGATAAAACTTTCAGGTCACCGATTTTCACTTGAAACTTCTGTTTGGTGTTGTGTGTATTCATGACAGATCCACTGTGCAAAGATTTTTTTTTTTTTGCCCTTGTAAATTCTAGCTTCTGCAGATGTTACCAGAAATGATAAGAAGAATCTTCCTGCCTCCTTTCAATCCTATCACCACAATGTTGTACTATTTTAAAAAAAAATTAGAAAACCATTCATGATTACATAACTGAATGAAGTGCTACTCATCCCTACTTGTATTTGCTGAGATTGCTCAGTGAAGTTTCTTTGCCTTAAAACTGACCCTTCTGGAGTCTTTGCATTCTTCTGATGACTTCCTTGGTGTTCTTTCTGACAGTAAGTCATTGTGTCACTGAACGTACTTCTGAACTTTAGTTATCCTGCTCTCTTAGACCCTTGACTTCCTGATGTGGTATGTGCCCTCCCACTTTCAGTTACAAGGAAACACATCTCCAGTATGTTTTAGTAGGATAGGAAGTCTTGCAGAGAGAAATCTGAAAATGTAAACAATTGTGAGGATAAGAATGCTTGCTTTTCCTTATGCAGCAGAATAAATCACTACTTACCTCCTTGAAGAACAGTGCAATTGCACCTAGATGATTGGTATCATATATTGTTATTAAAGTGATGCACAAGAAATACATCCCTGGCCACTAATACCTATAAAAACTGTGGCTTATCTTGTTCTGAACTACTTAGACACATAGAGATTTTCTAAAGTTAGAGGTCCATGCAAATTTAAATTAGAATATATTAGCCAGTATTTTTGTAATTAAGGTGTGACAATTTAAATACAAAGAACTGCAGCTTACCTTATTCACTACAGGAATGTAATATTCCTACATTTTGTAATACACAACCTCATTCATAATCTGTATGATTCATGCATGAAATTATTCAAGTATAAATGAAAAACAAAAGAATTACAGAGTAGAGTTAAGAGAGTGTAAAGCTAAGAAAAAAAGCAAACCACTGAGTTGAAAAGAAGGATGTATGTGAATTTACTGTAAAAATGGAAAAGAATTCAAAAACGTTAAGAGAATAAAAGCTTTAAGAGGACTGTGGGACTCAAGAGAGTGACAAGATTAAGCTACTTACTAAAGAAGCATATTAATTATGTGTTTATTTACCTTAATATTTACAAACAGGCAAGAAGAACCATTCATGATCTGGACAGAAGTAGTGGGAAGAAGGTCTGGGAGGGAGCAAATGGTGGTCATAAAAAAGTGCTGACAAACAGAGGCACGTTCTTCTAGCCAGATCACTCCGAAGGCTCCTTGGATGTGTCTGCACCATCTTTAGTGAACAAATTTTGTTTCAGGTGGAAACCAGATTCCCAAGGAGCAGAAGTGTTCGCTAGTGGTTCTAATCTATACAGCCTCTGCATTGTGTTTTTCTCCTTACTGAGGTTTTCCATCCCAAAGAAACTGCCAGACGTGAGCATATAGAAAATGTAGTCAGGTTGACAATGACAGAAGGTAAACCTGTATATGAGATCAGGTTGATACAGTGTTACGGATATCCTAATTGTCAAACTGAGTGTTAGCAGAAGAGAATCAAAAGTCCGTTCTGTCACCACTGTAATCAGAAGACTTAGTTCCTCTTTAAAAAAAAATGTAGTCTTTCATTGTCTTAACTTTCATTTTTGAGACTATTTTACTAGAAAAGAAATTTGCTATATAATTAATTGGGAAATAATAAACCAAATTACTATTAAAAAAATTATCATAAAACCTGTGCACTTAATATATTTTCATTAAACCTCTTTGGTGTAGCTATTTTTTCCCTTTATCAGGTCCTCCAATTAACTCTGTCTCTATGACATCCTTCTGCCCTTCTGCCCAGCATTAGCAGTCTCCAGAAATTTGTGGGTACCGGGAGACTCTTAGCTTCATGTTTGATCAGAAAAGTGAAATCAGGAGCTGTTTAATGTATTCTCCTGCCTCTTGACCTTTTCACAAGAAATGAAACGTGAAAGATGCACAGCTATCTCTGAACACTGATGAAGGCAGCACTTGAGCTGAGGTGAGGAAAAAGAAAAAAACTAGACTGCAGAGTTGAAAGAAAAAAAAGTGTTATACTTTACTTCCACTATCAAAGCCCTTGTTATTTCAAATTTAATTGCATGCAGCAATGTAAAACACATTTCATCTCTTCTCTTCTTTTTTACCTTTTTCAGTTCTTTTTATTTACATACTACTCTTAAGCCTTGTCTTTTATGGTAAGCACCACTGAAATTAAGGGCACATTTGTTGTCCTCACTGACCTCAGAACTGAGCCTTGGATGCATGAGATCAAGTCTCATATGTGCAAAAAGTAGTGACGTAGAATTTGAGGAAAAAAAAATATTTACTAGCCAAACATTGCTCTGAAAATTATAAAAGCTACATTTCCTACATCACTCCTGTCACAATGTTTTTATCTTAAACCTCTATTTTAGCCATGTAAATAGAAAGATAAAATTATACTTCTACAAGGTGTTATTAAGACGTCTTTACTCAAAAAATCTCTTGCCCTTTTTTTCCTCTTCCAGAGGGCAAGAAGTGCTAATGTAATTACAGTCTTTGCAATAGATAGTTCCAATAGATACTCCTCAATAATCATAAGTATTTTTTCAAAACTTAAGTAATAATTTTCCTAATAGAATTTGTGTTATGCCACAGAAACATGATAAATTAATAAAGGAACAGCAAATGCATTTCCCATATTGATTGCATATTTATAATTCTCACTGATCCACATGATACAGTAAAAGAGTGCTGAGGAAAAATTACTGCCTTTTTGACAAAAGTTACAGTCAAAATCTGCTATTGCCTAAGAAATAATCACAACCCAAGTGTCCAGAAGTCAAACACTTGTCATTTAGCTGAAGATATCTGGTTCCTAGTGCCATCTCTAGGCTGAAAATTATTTCACATTTTGAACTGGAACTGAGTCTCTTATTGTGGAAGAGAGAGTTAATTAAATTCTAAGGGGATTGAACAGAAATGGCAGCTCTCTTCAGGAACTAGTCTGTTTATATAAAATACCAGTGATCTGGCCTTCTAAGCATCACAGTTCTAGAAAGAAAAAAACTGTAAGAAAACTGAGTGTGTTGAAGCAGAGCACTGAAATTTGATGTCCTTGCCCAAGAGTCTTACAGGAAGTTTTGAGGTGATCAGATAGAAGATATCTTAGTGGCCGTCCATTCTGTACATTTCAGAGTAGTTTCTGTAGCAGTCTTTCAATTCTGGAGACATTGACACTTTCTGAGGACACCGCTGGAATCTTTCAAACCCTACAATAAGAGAGTGTGAGTTTTTCTGGTCACTGAAAGGCCACTGCTATCAGCAAGGTGCCTTATAGATGACTTCTGCTTAGAAATGTGGAATATTTCCTTTTCATAGCTGTGTTTTTTAGATCAAAAGTGATGCTAATGTTTTCTTCTGCAACCTGATTATCATTATGTGGATCTTTGTCTCTTTTTCCCATTCCTAGCTTGTAGACTTTATCAGTTCCATATGGGCAATCTGGTGGCAGGTGACAGCAGCTTTCTCCACTTCAGCTTGTATTTTTATTAGAAAAAACAAACCTCATTCATTAATCAATATTAAAGATTAATTAGACTGCAAGGAAAATGAACCATGAGTGATTTATCACACATTGAATCTCTTGGTGGTCTTGTAATAGTGCGTGACTCTTTTGCACTACTAATTGCTTTGTGTTCTCCTGCACTTTATTAATGGTATGTAAAAAGCCATCAACATATGTATAAATTCTCTCAATTCCTATATGTATGTGTTTACATAGACAAAGTGAGAAAATTCAGCCAACACTGTTCTTGTTCCAAAGCTGCTCACCTGGCCAGAATCTTGGCAGATGTTATAAATAAGGCCTGGCCCATTTTTTATTTCTGGAAAATGAACAGATTCATTGTTCTCTTTACAAAGATAAAAAACAAACTGGATATATTTTTTTTACAAAGTACTTGGCCAAAGAGCATGTAGTTCTGTATCAGAAAAATGAGCATTTTCACTGTTTTATCATGTGTTTGGCAAATAAATATAGAGTCATATAAAAGTCAGAAACTTGTGAAAAGATTGTGATTTGCTTTTGATTTAGGAAAAAAAATGGCCAGAAAGTAGTGAGATAGATGTTGGTACAGACAAACTCACAATTTAACAGATGTTGATGAAACTGAAACAGTTCATTAATTGAGAAATAAATGACTTCATAGTTACCTAAGTTGTCTTTACTTTTTTTGTGTGTTTTCAGCCCTTAACCTTCATTGATAACCCTCATTTATCGATTTGAGTGTCTAAACACTACAAATATACTCCAAATGATACAAGGATACAAGACAGGCTCAATAGTTGAATTTAAGTTATTTAATCTCACAGACATCGCTTTCTTTTAAAATAGATGTTTAGTAGGCAATTCCTGTCATATTTTACAGCCAGTAAAATGTGGTCTTTGGTATACAGTAAAGATTTATTTTCTTGTTTTTGGAAAAGCAAATGTTATTTAAAATGAAACAGTTATCACACACACACATACACACACAAAAAAAATTAGTTTTACAATTATGCTGTAAATTTAATATTTTCATATTTTGTGTCAAATCTTTCAGGTCCTCATGGTAGATTATTTTCTTTAAAGAACACTAGGACTGGGAAAATGATGTATTTGAAAATAAGAAAACTGTGAGTAGACATCATCTCTTTCAGACAAATAAAGTGAAGAAACACATCTTCCCATAGAACCTTTAAGTCAGAGGACACATTCTTGCTTTCTTTTCTGACTTCACTCAGTGTAATGAAATAAAATATTTGTGACAGTTACTGCACAACAGACTTCCGTGCAGCCTGTCAGCCTACACAAGATTTCAGAAATTGTTATTTCTGAGATGTTTCATTGGTAGAAGTTGAGGCTGCGTGAACATTTCAAACAAATCAGGTATGGACTTCCAAAAAATGGATTTTATTTATTAGCTGATATGGATAAGCTGAGTAACAAAGTGCCCAGTGAGGTTTTGTGACCACCTGTGTCTCTTATCTGCTGCACTGTTTTGTTATATATTTTTTATTTTTTTCATTTTTTAAGGACTCCCCTAGTACATTTCAGTCTCTCCTCACATGGACAGAAGATGTTCAATACTTGTGACCAGTCTATACTCTGAAACTTGTCCCCTGCTTACCACAACAGAAACTGACAAAGTCAGAGCAGTTGAGAGCAAAGGCACAAAATGATCATGAGTTTCATGGCAGGTATAGACTGCTTCACATACTCTGCATTTATCTCTGGATGGAGTGTTTAATGCTGCTGCTCAGAGACCCATCCAACCATCTTGAACACCTCCAAGGATGGGACATCTATGACTTCTCTGGGACATCAATGACCTGTTCCGGTGCCTCATAACTCAGTGAAAAATTTCACCAGGACATCTGATCCAAATGTCCCTTCTTTTGGTTTAAAATCATTCCCCCTTTTTCTATCACTAACTTCTCATGTAAAAAGTAGTTTTCTCTCATTTTTGTAAGCTCCCTCTAAGAAGTGAAAGGTAATTTAACAGTTGCTTCTTTTTAGTTTCCATAGAAATAAATAGGAGGCATTACTTTTGGACTGACCTACGTATGAGTCTATGATTCTGTGTGATTTGTTACTCATCTATTTCTCTCTTCAAAGACAAAAAAAAAACAAAAACAAAAACAGATGAGTCAGTGTAATTGGTGGGTTAACTGTAAAGAATGGCACAAAGCTCTCCATCACGGTGACACCACATTGCAGTAGTTAGGCTTGAAACAAGACAGGAACATATTTTGTCCCTAGACTAGGAGAGGCTTAATTGGAAGTAATAAAAAAATACAAATTTTATAAACATTTATTATTGACCTTGTCCTTGGTAAACTCATTTCTTCTTACAAAGCTAAAGCCAAAATCTGACAGTAACCTTCCATACACAAGGGAGAGGATTTACATAAAAAGACAGAACAACAAGACAGAACTACAGGTGACAAAAGCTGCTTTATAGGATTCCATTAATCTGGATCCTAGCACAATAATTAACACCGACAGATAATTATACTTGTTTAGATAAGGAAGAAATTTTGATTAGATAAATTGTGTTGCCCAAACACGTAGTGCACTGCAGATGCTTTTGTTTCTCTGATAGGGTGGTAGTCATTAACTCCTTATTTTCTGATGCTTAGTTTTCAGCTCTAGTCCATCCACTCTAATGTTTCATGCTGTAAAATGAATTCGTTGGTGCAGTTTCAGAAGTCTACCTGCTTTACTGTTCATTCAAAAAGAGTGAGATTACTGATGTCTTAGAAATGATAAATTTAACTTCATAAAATTACATGTTGCTTTTCTGTAAAATATCTGAAATCACAAAATTATGCAGAGTAACTTTTAACTGTCATAAATCTGTGAACTGACTTAAATTCTTTTATAGGGTAGTCAAATGCACATCTCATTTAATGCAATGTCACATACAATCTGTTGATGTAAACCTGATACAGTGCATTTTCTGCACACAAACACACTCAATATCTTTTTCTGTACATATATATTGTAATACTTGTCTGTTTGACTTAAAATAAGTACTACATATACAGATTTCCATGTCAAGAAGGTCACATAAGTAGAAGCGTTTATACTTGTTTCATTTTCGTTTCTTGCTTTGCATGTATTTTCTTTCCACACAGTAAGGATATTCCTCAAATTCATCTCCCTGTTCTGATTGCTACAGTCCACTCCATCTATACACTGTAGCTATTTACCATTTTTTTTTTTCCCCAAAAGCAGAATCAAAGCGAAAAACGAAGAGACAATATATCTCCTCCTAGTGATATTGCTCATTTTCAGTGTTCCTTGTGTTCAGACCATACTCTTCACAGGTTGACTGCTTTCCTTAGGCTAGATGTAAATAGGAGAGGTATCAGACACTTGCAGTTTCTTTTACTCTGAAAGTTACTGCCACAGGCTTTTTTTTTTTTTTTTTCAGTGAAAAGCTTAAAATTACATGTGAACCCTAAGAGTTTCTCTACTTACAGTAGAGGAATAAGAGAGTTCTTCAGCCATGCTTTAAAACTTCAGCAGAAATCATAAAAGCCCAGGTATATGAAGGAGTAAACAAATACGTCAGAAATATTGCCTCAGGAGGAATGGAGCACTGTGGAGCAAAAAAACTCCGATCTTTTGAAGTATTTGATGACAAATCCAGACCTAACAACTAGAGTAAGGGTTTCATGACACTTTGGGTAGAATTCAATAATTTAAATACTGGCATCTAGCATTAGTTTAGATTCCCTAAGGCAACCAAGCCATGTATTTGGTTGATAGAGAATAAAAATGTTTTGCAGTGGCAGAGAGAGGTCACATACCAGGAACCTAGTAATACTTATCTACAGGTAATAGTAATAATAATAATAATAATAACAACAATAATAATAATATAAAACTTACCTACAAGTAATATCTACCTTCAAGTAATTCCATTCGTCACTTTTTGTATTTTATTCCTTACATGCTTTACTTCCCTATTGTTTCTCCAAATATTAGTAATCAAGGATTAAATCCTTCTATGTTCAAATATTTTACTTCCAAACAATCATAGAATTACTCAAGTTGGAAGGGACCCACAAGAATAATGGAGTCCAACTCCTGGCTCCACACAGGGCCACTTGAAGTTCAAACTACATTCCTGTGACTGGTGTCCAGACACCTGCTGAACTCCACCAGCTCAAGGCCATACTCACTACTCTGGGGAGCCTGTTCCGTGCTCACACCCTGTGGTGAAGAACCTTCTCCTAAACCCCACCTGACACTCCCCTGATGCAGCTCCATGCCTTTTCCTTGGTGCCTGTTACTGTCACCAGAGAGCTGTAGAGCTGTACCTCTTTGCTGTGGAACACCTAATCTGCCTCTTCATCCTGGTTAGGCAGTCTATTATAGACCCCCACCAGGATGTCCACCTTGTTGGCATTCCTCTGATCCTTACCTATAGAGATATAACTTTAGCCAGCCCCAAGCTCAATGACATCAAAGCACTCTCTGTCATAGAGACCCATGCCACCACCACTCCTTCCTTGCCTGTCCCTTCCAAAGATCTTGTAGCTATCCACTACAGCACTCCAGTTACGGGAGCCATCCCACCTTGCTTCCATAATGACAACTGTATCATAGTTTGCCTGCTGCATAATGGCTTCCAGCTCCCCCTGTTTGTTGCCCATGCTGTGTGCATCGGTGTAGCTGCACTTAAGCTGAGCCTTTTGCTTCATCCCCAGTCCCATTACTGTTCCCATAGGCTCATCTCTAATACGCCTGGTTTTATACTCTTTCCCCTTCATACCTAGTTTAAAGCCCTCTCAACAAGCCCTGCCAGCTCCCAGGCTGTGATCTGTTTCCCATTCTGAGACAGATGTGACCCATCTGCCACCACTGGGCCAGAAACTGAGTAAACCATCCCATGGTAAAAAACAAAACAAAACAAAACTCTTGCAACTGCAGTAGTCTCTCAGCCGTATATTTGTGAGAAGGGTTTTCTTGCTCCTCTCAGTGTCCCTCCCTGCCACTTAAGGGAAATATGACCTGTACCCCACAGGAGTTGCCTGTGACACCTATTAAAAAATCTTTATACCTTGTGTTAATTACAGTATTCCAGATAACAGAATACTTTCTCATATGAGACTGGAAAAAAGACAGAACATGGTCTAGGAATTGCTAAACCAAGAACGGATTAATACTACCAGCTTCTTTCTGCCACTTGTTACTAAAAGGAGCCAGTTACTTTTCAAGGAAGGCTTGAAATGTGCCTACAATGTACTATGAGCTCAGAAATTCTGAATCTCTTTAATGGGGCTGGACCACATCTCTCTCTATAAATTGTATATATATCAGTCCTTGTTTTTTTTTAAGAAAGAAGTAATTAGATGGTCATGTGAAGTATGACGGTAGCTTATACCAATTATTTGTTTTATGCTAACAGCACAGCAGTAAAGACAGATGAGGATTACATCCTGAGTTCTGTACTTGCTAAGTTTACAGCAGTGAATATTCATGAACTGCAAAGCAAAAAAATGCAGCAGTAACTTTCAGATGATTCCTTAAAATGTAATCTAGAGTATACATTTAAGTAAAACAGCTTTTATTATTATTTTTATTTTATTTTATTTTATTTTATTTTATTTTATTTTATTTTATTTTATTTTATTTTATTTTATTTTATTTTATTTTATTTTTAACTTTAGTGTGAAGCGATATCACAGAATCACAGAATTGCAGGAGCTGGAAAGGACCTCAAGAGACCACTGAGTCCAACTCTTCTACTAAAGCAGGTTCCCTACAACAGTTTGCACAGGTAGACATCCAGATGGGACTTGAATATCTCCATAGAAGGAGACTCCACATGCTCTCCAGGCAACTTGTTTCTGAGCTCTGTCATCCTTATGGTAAAGAAGTTCTGCATGTTTGTATGGAAATTTCTGTATTCAAGTTTTAGTCCATTGCTCCTTGTTCTATTACTACACACCACTGAGAAGAGTCATCCATTTGCCTCCCACCTCCCTTTAGACATTTATAAACATTAATCAGATCTCCCCTTACACTTTTCCCCAGACTGAACAGTCCCAGGTCTCTCAACCTTCCTTCATACAGCAGATACTTCCAGGCCCTTAATCATCTTTGTGCCTCCCTGCTGGATTCCTTCTAAGACATCCCTGTCTTTTTTGAACTGGAGAGCCCAGAACTGGACACAGTAGTCTAAAAGTGGTGTCACCAGGGCAGAGTAGAGGGGGAGGATTACCTCCCTCAAACTGTTGGCCAGATTCTTTTTAATGCACCCTAGGTTACCACTGAACTTCAGGACCACAAGGCCATACTGTTGGCTCATGGCCAACCTGTTCACCAGGACCTCTTCAGAGATCATCTCCAGCAGGTCACACTCTAACCTATACTGGTGCATGCAGTTATTCCTCCCCAGCTGCAAGACTCTACACTCGCTCTTGTTAAACTTCGTCAAGTTGCTCCCTGCCTCACTCTCATGTCTGTCCAGGATTTGTTGAGTGGTAGCACAGCCATTTGGTATGTCAGTCACTCCTCTCAGCTTTGTGTCATCTGCAAACTTGTTGAGGGTGGACTCCATCCTGTTGTCCAGGCCATTGGTGAAGATACTGAATAAGACCAGCCTCAGCACTGACCCCTGGGGAACACTGCTAGTTATAGGCCTCCTCCAGCCAGACTGTGCTGCTGCTGGCAAACCACTGAGCTCTGACAGTCAGGCAGTTGCCGGTCCACCTCACTGTCCACTCATCTATCCCTCACTTTCTAAGTTTCATAACAAGGATGTTGTGAGAGATGGTGACAAACGCCTTGCTGACTTCAAGGCACACGACATCCACTGCTCTCCCCTCATCTACCCAGCCAGTGTTGACTGATCTACTGCTTTATTAAATTTTATTTTTTCAATATTCAAAATGTTTTTGCAAATCTGTTGGTGATTTTAAAGGATATTTTTATATTATTTGGTTAGGACTAGTTCAAACACAAGAAAAAACACTCTTGGCTTTGCTAGCACAGACTATATTCCCAACATGATAGTTTCTTTTTGTTATTTTGTAGAGAATACAGAAAATATCTCTGTTACATGCAACAGTTTTGACACTAGCAGTGCCAATGGCTATGAGTTACAGTCAAATAATGTTAGTAGAAAGAGATGAAGCACTCATTCAATAAAAAGGCTAAGCCCATGAGAAACAGGCTGTAGCAGCAGCATTTGAGTAGCATAAACAACTCTAATTGTGACTGTTCTAAGGAAGGGAAATATCAGATAAGATACATTATATCAGACAACATCCAGGGTATGGTCAATGAACAAATGACAAACAGCCTCTCACAAGAAGCAAGCAACTATTATAAGATGAGTTATGAATGAGACTTGAAGTAGTGGTTTGGGATTTTGGGAGGTCATTGAATAATCTGCTAGATGTGATTTTCAAAAATGAGACAGAGAATATGCCTGACCATAAACTCGTTAATTTGTCAATGATATCAAATTTCCGACATCATGAACTTAGAGTACATTACAAAGAAAATGGAGATAAAAAGATTAAATACAAAAGAAAAATCTCTGAACACTTAAAATAAAGTTACATTGATAAATGAAAGTCTTTATTAATTTTTATAAGTGTTCACAATAGTTCTTTACTAAAAAAAACCAAACAAACAAACATCAAATTATGGCAAACAGACAACATTCTGAAACTATATCAATAACATTCAGCTGTTTGTAACTCACCGTGTCAGCTGCTGATTCTGGGAAGCAGCAAAATATGGCAACAACAGGGTGCTACTGCTTCATTATGTCTAGATCACACTGAAAGACAGATTTCATAGAGATTCATAGGGAATTACTATAATATGCCTCATAACTACAGACTGGATTGTGGTCTACAGCAAATGCCTTGCATGATGCCATTTCCACAAGTGGGGCTGCTTATTTCTGAGTTGGAAAGGTAGTTTGGATAGAACATAACAAAATTTACAATTAGATACTCAGATACATTTGTGCATTGCATATAAGCAGCCCCTTTGTTTCAGTTAATATTTCAGCAAATCAAGTGAAGACTAGTATCATTCATCCAAGATATTTACAGCTGTGGTATTGTATTTTGGAATTTTTGGCATTTACCATAATCTGTGGGGTATGAAGGTGGCATTGTAGGGGAATAGAGGATAAAGGACTCTGCAGTGATTTGTATCACCACAGCTTCAATAGCTAATCTACCTATCAATTTGATATTAAAAAATAAACTTGTTAGAGCCAAGTTATTTAAAAGCTTTTTTGAAAAAAAAAAAAAGAAAAAATAAAAATGACAGATTGGTGTTTCTGTGAAATAAAACCATTTCTTTACTAATATCCTAAAAAAAAAGTTGACCCCTGCTCTTAAGAGCTGTGTATGCTGACTTCTTTTGGAAACTAAGGCCTACAACGTTAGCTTTCATGCAATTAGAAAGTATGATGTGCAGTGAACCCTGAAGCCTATTGTTTTCAAAGCTTGGTAGCTGTCAGATGGGCTGTAACAGTGATGTATGTTTTGAAACATGTACTCCTCCTGATTGTTCCTGTACAAAAAAATTTCTTGTGTTTAGTTATATTTATGGATCAGAGGAAAGGTTATAATTGGATTATTTAACATGCATATTTGGAAAATTGCACATTTTTTAAAGAACCCCGAGAGAGAATAACTTAAGGTGTTTTATCAAAAACCTTGAGCAGATAGACTTCAGAGCAGAGGGTCTCACCAAGGAATCCTTCATAGAGGTAAAACTGTGACAGTACTGCAGAAAAACAGTATAAAAAGCAGCACAGGGAGAGCGCAAGGGAGCCCCTTCTCCCCCTTGAGAGGGATGGTTCATCAGAAGGGCATGGTGCAGTGGTTTGTGCATCATGCAGGCAGGGCAAGCAGTGAGGGTGCTAGGCAGGCTGCCCCTCTCACCTGGGAATACGAGGTTATGGCACTCTATTGAAACTAACATGGTGACCACCCACCTCCAAGGTTAGGAGGGAGGTTAATTGGGCTGAGGCAGCAATTCAAATGGAGAAGCCACAACTTTTCTGTCTGATATCTGTACCCAGATGGACCTCCTGAGGAATGAAGGAGCTGCCCAGACCTCTGGTTGAGGGGAGCTCTGGAATCTGGAAGACACCCAAGAGACTGAGGCAAGGGGGAGGAGTTGTGGGTGCAGATGCACCCAGCTTGATGATCTTTTTGAGCAGCTGACCAGGCTGTGAGAGGAAGTTGCTAGGCTGAGATGTATCCATCAGCTGGAAAGACTGATGCCTGGTATTATGCAGTGGGACAGGCAGACTGACAGCCCTGTCTTAAGTCACAGCAGGGAGAAGAACATAAGAAGGTTTCCAGCCTGACAGAGTGCAAACATATGCAGGATGAGGGAGACTGGCACCTTGTTTCTGCTCAGAGCAGAAGGAGCAGTGAACCCCCTTGCCCCTGAAGTCCCCCTAGCCAACAGATATGAAGCTCTGGGAATGGAAGGAAAACAAGGATAGTAGTTCAGAACCAGAGAAGGGTAACCATGCTAAGAAGGCAACTGAGAACCAGAGTGACAACCAGTGCCACTTAAAAAAATGTAAAGGGTCCTATTGATTGGAAACTCTGTGCTGAAGGGCACTGAGGCATCCATCTGCTGCCTGGATAACCTCTCTAGAGAGGTTTGCTGAATGCTGGGGACTAGCATTTGGAATATAAGGAAGAGGATGCAAGGTATGATAAAGCCATAGGACTACTACCCACTATTGATCTTTCAAGTTGGGTCGCAAGAGGCTGTGACTAGGAAATTAAAACAATTCAAAAAAGATTTTATGATACTTAGGAATATGTTGAAGGGTTGAAGCAAAGGTAGCATTCTCCTCAGTCCTCCCAGCTGCAGACTGGGATCCAAAGAGAAGGAAGAGGAAAAACCAGTTAAATGAATGGCTGTGTGGATGGTGTCACTTTCATGGCCTTCAATTCTATGCTCCAAGGCACATCTGTAAAATGGGAAGGCTGACATGGAATGGGATACAACTGGCCAGAAGGGGCAAGAGTATGCTAGGCAGCAAGCTGGTGGGGGTCATCACCAGAGTTTAAACTAGATTTGATGGGACAAGGGGATGTACTGCTGAGGAACACAAGAGTTGGGAATTGCTTTAGGAAGCATGGAAAAAACTCAGATTTGTCCCAGGGGCTTGTGTAAGGGTACCTCCAAGAAGATAATGCAGCTGAAAGCCCAGCTGAAGTACTTCTCTACCAATGCACACAGCATGGGAAATAAGCAGGAGGAATTGGAAATCATGGTGCAATTGGGAAACTACAATATTATTGCTATCACAGAAACATGGTGGGATGACACAAATAAATGGAACACCATGATTGATAGGTATGAGATTTTAGAGAAGGTAAGCATGGTTGGAGAGGAGGGGGAGTTATCCTCTATGTTAAGAAGTGGATAGACTGCAAAAAGCTTTCTCTGAGAAACAGCCATGAACAGACTGAGAGCTTGTGGATTAAAATTAGAGACCAGTCCAAGAAAGAACATCCAGTGATCAAGGTCTAATACAGGCTGCCTGACCAAGGGGAGCCTTGTTTCAGCTGAAAGAAGAGTTGTGCTTGCAGGCTCTCATCCTGATCGAGGATTTCAACCATCCAGATATCTGCTAAGAAAAAGCGTGGTGAGCTGCAATTAATCCAGTAGAAAACTGGATCCCATTAATGATAACTTTCTGCTACAGGTATTGGACAGATTCACCAGAGGTGAAGCATTGCTAGATCTGGTGCTCACTAGTGTAGAAGAGATCGTAAAAGAGGTTAAGATCAGAGGCCGTCTGAGCTGCAGTGACCATGTTCTGTTAGAGTTAGTGATCTTAAGGAAAGTGGGCCTGGCAAAAAGTGGAGTAGGGACCCTGAAGTTGAGGAGAGCAAACTTATGGCTGTTTAAGGAATTGCTGGGTGAGATCCCCTGGGATCCTTAAGGACAAAGGAACAGAACAGAGATGGCAGCACTTTCTAAGAGTGCAAGGGCTCTCCATACCTCAGAATAAGATGGCAGGAAGACAAGGCAGGAAGACAGCTTGGCTGAGCAAGGACTTGCTGGTCAGACAAAGGAAAAAAAGGAAATATATAAGGAGTAGAACCAGGGATGGGTGGCCTGAGAACAACACAGGGATGGTATCCAGATGTGTAGGAATGGGATCAGGAAAGTCAAGGCACAGTTGAATAGAACTTGGCAAAGGATGTGTAAAACAAGGTGGGATTATATAGGCATATTGGGCAGAAGAGACAGGCAAAGAATATACTCCCTCTGATAAGTGAAAAGAGAGAGCTGGCCCCCTTAGAAATGGAGAAATCTGGGGCACTGTTCTTTTGTGCTTTGCCCATCAGAATAGTCATGGGGTTTATTATTCTCTTTTGGGAATTTCAATTCATTAGTCAGGAAGGTCAAGATTCCAGAACTCAACAAAAATATGAAGACTACAAAAGAAGAGTTGTGCAGTGCTTGAGCTGCTTTTTAAAATGAGAAACTGTGGTGAAAGACATCCAGAGTGCCCCAATAATTCCTGTATCAGAAAACAAATTGTAATTTAAATGTCTCACAACTTGTGCTTATAGGGAAGTTTCTCTGAAGTAGTTCAGCATGTGTATTACAGCACACACAGTAAGTTCCCAGGTTCAGCATTCTATAAAATATGAATAGGGCGATAATAACCCTTATCTACTAAATTTATAGTGCTTTTACACTTACTTTGTGCTGTGTGTGGCTCCGGAACGTTGTGCATTTGACAGTGTCACATTAGAAATTATAACAAAATGGGAATGACTGATGTAGTACATGCTTAAAAGAATGCTTAGTGAAAGTGGTATTGATTATGTTGATGCCAGTTATAATATCATGCTTGAAATTTCAATGAAAACAGACACTGACACCAATAAGTTTCTGGAGAACTTCCTTAGTGATCACAAGCAGCAGTTCTCTGACAGAACAGTTCACTTCAAATTCAAAGTGTGGAAAATAATGGAACTTGATAAAAGGGGTGCTCATTTTCTTCTCATTTGTTGAAAATTAGGGATTATTCATGATATAAAGCAAAATATTTCCCCTAATTTTTCCCTGAACATTTTCCTATGTGTCCTGGACACTCATTTTTACATATTCTCACAAATACACACAAGTAAGAGAGATATGAGTGGGTAGGCAACAGTAGAAAAAAAAAAAACAACACATAAAGACAGACTTCAAAGCATATCAGTGATCTGATATATACTGGGGAACTAATGGGTTGTGGTAAATTCAAGTTCATTCTCATAAACTGTGATGGAAATGTGGTGCACAACTGCTATTTTGAATAATATTTCACATAAATCTGTACCTCATACATTCAATATTAATGCCCTTACCATGAAAATGTTAGCTAAGATCTTTTTTAAATCAGATAATCTCTCTTGGATGTTCTGTTAGATTCTTCAAAAGACAGATTTTCCTTAATTGGTGTTTTCACATGAAAAATATTTTTTCTAAAGCACTTAGAAATATACCTAGAGATGGTCACACATTTTATATTTTAGACAGGCTAGGAAAACAAAGGTAGAGGGAACAACTTGTTTACATTTGTTGCAGATTTGCTTCTTCTAGAATGTGTGTAAACCTAAGGAGCATTTTGGATAAGGTGGAAAATAAATGGTAAAATATAATGATGAGTATTAAAATAAACTTATGGCACAATTTCTACAGATAAGTAGTTTCAACTGTTGCAGTAGAGTTGATTTTGTATAATAGAAAAAGAAAAAAATCTGCTTTCTTGTACTATATCTGTTTTTATTTTTAGTCATACAGTAACACAGTGGTAGAGAGAATTCATTTCTGAAAGGTACATAAAGAGGAACAAAGACATATAATCTTCAGGGAAGGAGCATATATTTCTTCATTGTACTCCATGACTCAGAGCATGAAGAAACAATTGACCTTGACCTTTACATTTCCTCTGTTAAAACTGCAGTGCATGGCTAAAACTCATGGGACAATGATATTCCCTCTAGTTTCTTATAATTCTTATATCATGGACAGTCAGGCAGGACAGGTTTGCTCTCAGAACAGGTTAAAAGCAAGTTGTATTTCTCAATTTACTAGTGATTTGGAAAGGGAGTCAGCAGACAAAAATTTCAGATGCTTCTGTGCAGGCTTTATTTTCAGAAATTCATTTCCAGCTAAACAGGACTTTACTGTGGACCCAGACTAGGCTAATCATTGTGTAAATTGACTCCAGGAGCAGAGAGTGAAGAAGTCCTTATGTATACCTGGATCTCATTTCTCACAAGCTTTCAGAGAGTCCATTAATAGATGGTTTCACTTACTTATGTTTTCTTTTCTTTCATTTCCTTGTCACTGGAACTGGCCATAGTTTATTTTATGTACATATTCTGAAAATACTCAGAAAAAAAGTTTGGTAAGGAAAAGATTCTGTAAATAATTCTATGGCTGCAGAGATCCTGAGAAAATTTTATAACTATTAAGTAAGCTGTCTTGATTGCATACAGTGAGTCTACATTTATCCTTTGTTTCTCCTTCCTGACAGCTAAATGGACAGCCATAGGAATTAGTGAACTGAATCTTCAGTTTTGTGAAATGACAACACTTAGATGAATTTTTCTCACAATGTGTTTGTAATTGGCATTTTACCTAACAGTCCTGCCAGGAAACTTGTTTTCTAGGATGCTGAAAACAAACAAATAAATAAAATGAAACAAAATTTTGTATTGAGGGAGAAACTGATTTGGCCAGTGTTCTAAATAATGGGTGCTTGACCATGTGATAATATGACAGTAAGATAATAGTGGCAAGCCAAGTTCTTTAATCTCTTTGCTTTTCAACATGTGTGAAAACAAACAAACAAACAAACAAACTTATTAAGAAGTTAAAGAAGTTCAGAGTCCTTTCACTTTAGATGAAAACTGAAGAGGAAGAATTAAAAAAAAAAATGTTTTCCACACCATTCTGTACATCTGCATGTGGCAGTCATCCATCACAGTACGATAAAGCAATAACAAAAATGGATTTTCCTTGAAATCCAAATGCTGTCAAGTATACAATCATCTCCAGCACTTTTAATTTGATTTGGAGTAATAATTTCTCAGATGAAAATTGCAGTAAAAGAGTAAAAACAACAAAATAATATTTATTTTTAAATTTAGTGTGAGATCTGTTTCATAAAGGAATTTCAGTATCAGAAGAATTCCATTTCATTTTTGTATTCTGTGTTCCCAGTTTGATCCATAGGTAAAATTAAATATGTATGATTATTATGCTGAACAAACAGTGTTTGCTTGCTGCAGTTTTTAAATTCTCTGTAGCATAACTGTTGATACATTGATGTATTTTGGATTCCCAGGTGGCAATCTCTGTTTGGGATGGAAATCTTGAGTCTATACATGGAATCAGTACTTTAGATTTTCCTTAAAAGTTCAGGTAGAACTTTTTTTTCAGTACATTTTTTTTTCCCCTCCAGAAACCATGTAGAAGAAAATGCAATTTTAAAAATACTTGAATTATTATTAGTATTGTACAGAGTTAATTCTTTCAGTTGGTTGGAGAGGTCCAGATCTATAATTCCCTGTGTTCCAACTTCCATCTCTGACTTATCACACTGTACCATTTCCTATGAATAATACCTACTTTTGTTTTTTGTGTCAGCCTTTTTTTAATTAAGGTCAATATTCACTGTTAAAACTCCGATGAGTCTGATACATGCAAAAATTTTGTTTATGTTCTAGACTTGGTGAAACTACAAGGCACTGAAACTTTGAATATTGTGAACCATTCATTAGGAAGATTGTTTACTAAGGACAATGAACTACAGCATTTTTTTAATTTCCCTGGTTCTGAGAGCAGCACCTAATATATTCATGCAGTTTTGATGAAAAATTGCTAGCGTAGAAAAATACCCTTGTTTGTACATAAGGCTCTCAGGAATAAGCATTTACATTTATGTGCTGCATTTGCAAATACTCATTTAACTATGGAAGTGATAGCTTTTACTTCTTAAGAACTGTGCTTTCAAATGCTATTGGGCCTCATTTCTCTTCGTACTCATTTGAGCTTTGTACATCAAACTGAAGGACTGCTGACATAACTGCCATAGGACTAAGACTGTAAAAGGATATGGGAGGTGGCCATGAATAAATGGACAAAGAGATAAAGTATATGAAATAAATAATAAAAAAGAAAGAGGATAAAACACTATCTGATTTTAACTTGAGAGTTATGTTCATTGAAAAAACAATTTTTTGGCCTAAAAGGTATTGCAGACCTTGGTGAAATTACTACATATTCTGTATCTTGCCCTCGTGACCCTTCTTTCGGTAGCAGAATATGAAGCTGTTAATTAAATAGCCTGAGACTGCACGATGCAAGTTGATTTACAACATTAGGAGGTACATGAGTTCCTTACTTTGCTCAGCTCAGCCAATTTCAAAGTGGTTTCCCTTAATCTTCATTTACTGGAATTTCACTTGAGCTCTCACTAATATTTATGGCAAACTGCCTACCGTAGTGATGAGCTGCTGCACCTTTTGAAAGTTATAATACAGTCTTGGAATTCTTCATTTCTAGAGTAGAGATGTCAGCTCAGGGAATTTAGACATAGCCATGAAATTAATGGCTGTCTTATATCAAAACACAGATTAGATATTAGTTATAAATTAGACAAGGTATTACTATTTTACTCACCAATTCACTAATAGTTTGTATAAGATATTAATATTTTATCATAAAAATAATACATATATGTGATAAAACATTACAATACGTTAGAAAAAAATGGTGCCACTCTTTGCTTTCAGCCTGCTACTTTCTTCATGAAAAGATTTGTTAAAAATTTTAATGTTTCTCCTCTTGCTGCAATTTACCAAGAAGTATTTGCCTCTGAAGTCCAAGATGTGTTTTTCTGTGGGAAGTCTACTGTACAGAACCTATTTTAATACAATATTTTCTCCTTAGAATTAAAAACAAAGTGAAACCCAATTGTCTTACTGCCATGTTGAAGCAAACCTATCTATCTACTTTTATAAATATACCTGTGTGAAGGTGAATTTAATGTATTACTTTGTTACATATGTGAATGGCTTGAATATCCCATCACAGGAACTCTGAGACAGTATATTTATATAGATTAGCTTTATATGACAAGTTAAATTCTTTTGTACTTGGAAGTTAAAGAGACTTGCTTCTATGATTAGATTTTTTTATAAACCCTCCAATAAACTTTGATATTACATTCACATTGAATTATTTTTTCAACTAATTTTAAAAAGGTATATGACTACTCATTCATTATAAACATTTAACTATATAAAAGTACATGAGGTGATACATTTAAACAATTGTCTCTTACAGATATTCAATAGTCAGAATATCTGCCCTGTACGTTATGCTTTATAAACACAGCAAGGTCATCTAGTTACTTCAGTGTTTATTGCTTCTGTATTTAGTACTTAAATTGTGTCTGAATGGCCCAGCAACACAATAGTTTGTGAAGGTTAATCGTGAAACTCAATAGAATTCACTACAGTGATTTTTAACAGCAAAACTTAGATTAAAGAAACAGCAGCCCTAGCCCGTTACCTACAGTTGTGCATTCATTCAATCTTTCCCCACATTTATTGCAATGAGATACAGAAATAGAGAAGAAAGGAAAGTTTGTTTCACTTAATAGCTTAAGATGAAGAATGGAGCTCCTGTATTTCAAAAGAGGCTAAATTCAGCAAGCTGATGCAGTGCCACATTGCTGTGTTATATTCTGACCAAGGTCACATCACCATAGCAGTTCACAAATGGAAATGCTAATCAGTATGCACATTTGCACAAGAAATTAGATGCAACCAAACTATATACTGAATGTGGATAGATCTACTATGCAGACACCTAGGGCATAGATGCTTCATATGATATTAAAGTGATAGCTTACTAGGACATTATTTCCATAAATTGAAAAATATTTATTTATTTAAAGGAATTTATAATTTAGACAGCATCGCCAAAATAGTTCAAACTGATGTGTATACTAGTCAAAGGAGCCCAGAATGGAAATCGTCAAGTAAGCATTAACCATTCAAGATCCAGAACTAGAAGCAATGTAGTCAGGAGAACAGAAATATGTAGCAAAAACGTGGATGCATGGTGTTCTGAGCACATCAGTTTCAAGGCCTGTGCTCATACCTGTGCGCAAAGACTCAGTAGACTGTGATAACACAGCATCTAGTTCAGGCTTTCTACACTGTGCACATTAAAAATGGGACTTAGGCCATTAAACTGGAAAATAAATGCAATTGTACAGAGGTTAGTAAGACTGTCAAGCAGTCTTAGAGACAGGCAGTGGAAACTTTTTGTTGTTGTTGTTCTTTTAAAGAATATCAATACAGAAAAATAAAATAAAAAATAATAAAATAAAATAAAATAAAATAAAATAAAATAAAATAAAATAAAATAAAATAAAATAAAATAAAATAAAATAAAATAAAATAAAATAAAATAAAATAAAATAAAATAAAATAAAATAAAATAAAATAAAATAAAATAAAATAAAATAAAATAAAATAAAATAAAATAAAATAAAATAAAATAAAATAAAATAAAATAAAATAAAATAAAATAAAATAAAATAAAATAAAATAAAATAAAATAAAATAAAATAAAATAAAATAAAATAAAATAAAATAAAATAAAATAAAATAAAATAAAATAAAATAAAATAAAATAAAATAAAATAAAATAAAATAAAATAAAATAAAATAAAATAAAATAAAATAAAATAAAATAAAATAAAATAAAATAAAATAAAATAAAATAAAATAAAATAAAATAAAATAAAATAAAATAAAATAAAATAAAATAAAATAAAATAAAATAAAATAAAATAAAATAAAATAAAATAAAATAAAATAAAATAAAATAAAATAAAATAAAATAAAATAAAATAAAATAAAATAAAATAAAATAAAATAAAATAAAATAAAATAAAATAAAATAAAATAAAATAAAATAAAATAAAATAAAATAAAATAAAAAGCTAAATTTTTTGAACAGGAAAAGATCTGGAAGGAATCCAAGAAATTAAGACTTGTGCTTGATTGTGTCCTATGAGAAAACAAATCTTTCACAGTAAGTGATCCAATCAGCTTCTCAGAACTAAGTGTATAACTGAGGATAAAATAGCATTATTTTCATTTCAGGACATTACAGTTTTTAATTATGAAGTGACTAATGATCATGGCCATTCTTTTTACTCTATTTTGACACTGGAAAAGTGACAGTGCATCAAACATCAAACCTCAACAGAACAGCTTTAGTTGCCCTGGAGTGAGTCATTTGTGCCTTTGTGGCTCATTTAATTTTCTTTAGATTTGTGCTCTGAGACTACAGAAAGATTTTTATATTTTTCTTCACCCCCAGATTTGGTGACAGTTTTTATCTCTTCTGCAAAAGCACTTAATGGGGAGTTTAGATCATGAGAACCCAAACTTTTAGCTTGCCTGGGTCACATTTAGTGAATAGAAATTGTCATGGGCCACAGGTATGTAGGTTGGTCCAGAAGTAGTACCTCCTATTTATTTTCATGGAAAATACAGCAGATACAATGAACACCATAACACTACTTGATAGAGCAAATTTTCAGCTACAAAGCACTCGTTTTCAACATAGTCACCTACATTAGCTGTACTTTTTTGCCAGCAAGGAACAATAGCCTGCATGCTGTGCTCATAAATGTCTGCACCAGCAGATGTGACACACTGTCCCCACTGCTGAAGCACACCACCACTCCTTCACTGTGCTCATATCCACGGTTTGATCTTCATAGGTACACATAAAGTACTGATGAATGTCAGTGTGTATCATTTTTCCTGTGTGGAAGAATTCAACCACACACAATTGCTTCATACCCATTTCCATGTCAGACATTTTTTCACAGTGCCCCTCTGCTGCCATCTGTCACATGCCAACAAAACGTAATGGAATATTGGTGGGAAGGTTTAGCCTCTACTGCTATATCACCAGCAGCTACCTCTGATGTTGTGGGCCAATATAGTAAAACAGGAGGTATTATTTTCAGAGCAGCCCTTGCAATATATATAATATCATTAATACATAAGTAACAAAACATTTTAATTTTAAATAATTTTCTTAAGACATTAAAAAAGAGAGAGAAGGACATTAACATAGAGCTAGTGGGATATTTAACCTTGATTTTGTGAAACAAACACAGCAGTCTGATCCGGTCACTGTGGTTGCAATTCTTAGTGAGTTCTCAGTATTCATCAGAGAGTTTTTATGAAATTTTACTCTTCCTGTGCTTCATCCTTGACAATAGTTGTTCATAATGTGTCTACTGCCAAAAAGCGATGACATGAATAGGGTATAATTGTGAAGAAAAGGATATTTTTCTCTGCTAAGACAGGGATTTTGAAAGTTTGATAAAGAGATGTGATCAGAATTTGAAGTTGAATACCTGATTACAGCTCTATATATTCCATTTGAAAATTAGCAGGTCATGTATTTATATCAACCAAAAATGGTCTCCCAAACATAAATTGATATTTTTTTGGCCATCTTGAAACACCAAGAAGTTGGGGGCGGTCGACATGTCCAAGGGATGGGATGTCATCCAGAGAGACCTAGACATGCTCAAGCAGTGGGCCCAGGGGAATGTCATGAGGTTCAACAAAGCCAACTTCAAGGTCTTGCACCTGGGTCACCATAATCCCCACTATCAGTACAAGCAGGGGACCAAAAGAATAGAGCACAGATGTGTTGAAAAGGACTTGGGGGTACTAGTGGATGGGAAAGTGGAAATAAACCATCAACGTGTCCTCACTGCCCAGAAAGCCAACTGTATCCTTTATCAAAAGAACTGTGGCCAGCAGGCTGGGAGAGGTGATCCTGCCCCTGTGCAATGGTGAGACCTCACATGGAGTATTGCATCCAGAACTGGAGTCCTCAGTAGAGGAGAGATCTTCTGGAGCCTGTCCAGAAGAGGGCAACAAAAATGATCCAAGGAATGGAACACCTTCTCTATGAGGACAGGCTGAAAGAGCTGGGGCTGTTCAGTCTGGAAAAGAGAAAGCTTCAGGGATACCTGGGAGAAGCCTTTCAGTATCTAAAGTAGGAAGGAGACAGACTCTTTAGCGGGGTCTGGATGAAAGAACACGGGGAATTTGATTCAAACTGAAAGAGAGGACATTTAGACTGGATATAAGGAAATAGTTTTTTTCAGTATGGGTGGTACAACACTGGAGCAGGTTGCCCAGTGAGGTGGTGGAAGCCCTACCCCTGGGGACATTCTAGACCAGGCTAGGTGGAGCACAAAGCAATCTGATCTAGCTGTAGGTGTCCCTGTTCACTGCAGGGGAGTTGGTCTAGATGACCTTAAAACGTCTCTTCCAGTTCTAAGGATTGCATTATTCTGTGAATCTATTTTCAAATTCTTTTATCAAAACAGAAATCACAGCTGTGTATTCTTCGCAGTTCTCAGCCCTGTGTGTAGTCAATGCATCAAAATGCATACAATTATTTCCCATCATTTCAGTCAGCTCTGCCCATCACTGCACTCCCTGTGCCCTGCTTTCAGTCAGCAGAGCACTGACAGTAAGTCAGACTCTGAATGCTTGGCTGATGCTGAGTGATAGGTGTGTGCCTGGTGGCCACTTCATGGGGAAGACCTGCCACCTTTTAATTGCAGGGAGGGGGTGGGCCATGTTGTGAGCTGTGGTGGGCCTTGTGCAGCCTGTAAGCTGCAGGTTGGATATACCTGGTTTAGACTAACTTTCCATTAGCTTTTTGTGGGCTATGAATAATGTAAATGCTCAGAATTGCACTTAATATATGATCTCAATTTTCAAGAAGATATGCAAAGATAGAGAACATCTACAATAGATCCAACACATCTCTTTAAATGTATGAGGTGCATCCTAGGTGTTAGCTGATTGCTTGGTTGTGACTATATTCTATCTGCACTACAAATGCTAAAGTAACTATACTTATATGGAATATCATAGAATATTTTACTAATGTGGCTGAACACCATATTTTCTTATGTATAATCCAGTTTTGGTGCATCAAAAATACAATACCTTGGACTGTGCACATAAATGTTAGGATGCTGTATTATCTGAGGCCAGTTTAAAATGTATGAAACCCAGAGAAAAGCAGGGAGACTTTTCCTACTCACAGTAAAGTCTGCTCATAAGAAATGAGGCAGCAGATTCAACACTGTTGAATCTAGAGAGTGTACGGGAAAAGAGGAAAAAAATGACATCTCAGCATTATTATTTCTGTGTTAGAAAACAAGAATTAAATTTCCATGTTGAATTTCCTTCGGGATTCCTTACAGAGGGAGACTGTTGGTTTGTGGCAGGCCTTCTAGCAGAATATGATTATTTTATGACAGACTGAAAAAGAGATCTATGGGGTAATTACAACCAGAATATGTGAAGTAGCAAAAAAAGTGGGCTTTATTAATCAGAAGACAGAGAGAATGCAGAAGTCCTTTCTCCCAACAAACTTTGCTACCCAGATGTTTCCCCTCATAATTTTGGTTTGGCCTTTTTCAGGTTAATTACTGTTGCAATGAGTCATTTTCATTTTCTTTTATAAAATAAGAAGAAAGTTAGACAGTTAATCAGCCAAATCATCCTTCTTTGGATGCAGCAACAAGGCTAGAATCCAATTAAAAAGGCATAATATTACTATTATTTGGCAGAGAGTGGTTGCTGGGAAAGGATCCTGGGGTGAACAGCACACACTATCCTGCCAACAGGTCAAGCTGATAGTGCAGGTCACTCTCCTATGAATACAGCAAAAGCCTAGTGGTGTCCAGGGTGATGAAATGGTTGGTGTATGAATGTAAATTAACTGGTGGTTCACTTTTCAAAGGATCAAGTTTTCTTCCAAGAGGAAGTTTTCTTTTAAGTCATCCAAGAAAACAATCAGAGTGATGTCACTAGTTCAAGAGGAGATGACTTCAGAAAGTAGTTCATGAAAAGGCTATTGCAAGGTGGTATTTATAAACGTAACTCTGGAAAATACATGTATGAAGAGTGAAGCCATAATAGATTAGATACACCTTTGTCTCTGGAAGGATGTTTCCAGAATTTCTAGTCAACAATTCTAAAAATAAGCCACTGAATAACATAAGAGTCTTCATCACCATCATATAAACAAATGTGAAGAATTCCTGAAGAAACCGTTCAGAGAAACTTAGGGCTAGAATTGTGCATCACAGACTGAAGTCCTTAGTGATAATACTGAGGCTACACCAAAAGTAATGTCTCCTATTTTATTTACTGTTCCTTGACATCAGAGGTGGATGCTGATAGTATGTCAGTACACATCAAATTTTCCCACCAAAATTTGCTTTGCTTTGTTGCCTTGTGACAGATGGCAACAGAGGATTAGTCTGACAAAATGATGTCTGACATGGAAGCGCATATGAAGCAAGGGTGTGTCACTGAACTCCGTGCAGAAAAAAAACACTGCTATTCACTGGCACTTACTGAATGTTAATGGAGACTGAACAGTTGGTGTGAGCACAGTGAGGCAGTGGGTGACATGCTTCAGCAATAGTGACAGTGTGTCACCTCTGCTGGTGCTGACATTTATGAGTGTGGCATGCAAGTTGTTGTCCATGACTGGAGAAAATGCATAGATCATGGTGGTCACTATGTTGAAAACATAGTGTTTTTAGCTGGGAATTTTTTGTATTGAACAGTGTTAATGTGTTTTTTGTGTCTTTTCTGGTTTCCATGGAAATTAGAAGGAGGCATTACTTTCAGAACAGCCTACCTACATAACTCAAGAGGCATCACTGAAGGTCTGATTTTACTTCTTATATAAAATCTCATTTACCATGCGAAGTCCAAACTGCTGAATGGTACAAATATGTTGATGAGGCTGGGTTAAATTATATACACTTCAAGTAGTTGGTCAAAATTTATTTCTGATTCTGCATATACAAATAAAGTTAACATATATTTAAAGTAAAGTATCCATGGACAGAGATGGTATATATCAGATACTCTGTTTTTGAACGTCTGGGTCAGGTTTCATGTTGCTTTTTGACTATAATGCAAACTGTGCAGTTGAGTGTTTATTTATCCAGTATATCTGAGAACTGGATTTTCACAGACTCTCTGTGAAGTACCACTTCCAGCTGTCTCCACTCTTATTTTTTTCGGTTTGACAATTCTTGTATCATATACACAATGTGATCCTAAATTCCTTTTGAATATTCTTAAAGGCCACTATAATCTGTTCATTTTCTGAAGTCCTTTCCAATCATTCTTTCCCTTGCGTTTTGATTCCTGCAGAGTCAGTTCTGGTTTCTACTCTATGTTTTTCTTTTTACCTGATTGTTTCAACACTTACAGTTCAGTGGTTTAATTTAAATGTGAAGTATCTTTGCCTCTGATCCTCAAATCTAATTCTAATTCAAGTTGTGGTTGAAAATGAAAGCTGTAATACCCCAAGTGTAAGGCAGATAAAGAAATATGAACACTGAAGTACTTCAGGTTAAACAATCTTTATATAAGCACTTTGCTGTAACTTGAGTTGTGCCATTGTGCATATCCTTCCTGGTGCTCCAGGGACTGTGTCATGTGACCATAAAGCATTTACCCAATAACTAAAATATTGCATGACAAAGAAAAGGCATAAGAAGTCTTTAAAAAGAAAAAGGGTACTTTTAAAGCCATTACGAGAAACAGCAGTACTGTCAATGCATTAAGGGCCCTGCAGTGGAGGTAAATTATTTTGAAGTACTGCATGTATTTCTGTGCCAACTTCATTTACCAAGTGTGCTTGATGAAAGGAAGAAGATCATTAGATTTCTGCTCCACAGCCCATGGAAATTCTGCAGTGTTTCCTGAATATGCAGCCTATTCCGTATACACTCATCCCACACATTAACGTCCTAGTGGTATATTTACTCAAGGTTCTTAGTGCTAGCTGAGATACAACAAATCATTAATCAAAGATGTCTTTCACGCTTAGAGTAATGCAATTCTATCTGGAGCTTTAATCTGTTAAATTTCACCCAGACTTCACATTTTTCCTTCTAAACTTTGTGAAGGAGAAAAAGTTTATTAGATTTTGAAAAGTAAAATAAGGAAATTATAATAGGTTTAAGTGTATATGCCGCTAAAATGCAATGAATTTGTATGAGTTATCCTTCCGTTCTACTATGATGTAAAGAATCAGACACTCCAGGAGGTAAACTCCATATGTGAATTTATTCTTGCATAAATTCTTGCTTTTTTTTTTTTGACAGAAGAGAAACCATATAAATCGCTTATTCCATCTCTTTCTCTTCTATGTGGATAGATAGATAGATAGATAGATAGATAGATAGATAGATAGATAGATAGATAGATAGATAGATAGATAGNTCCATCTCAAGAACGATCCATCCTGACAAGTAGAAAATGAAAGAAAGTTGTCAAAAGGTCTGCATAGATAACAAGAGGACCCTGGCTAAAATCTCAGATATGAAAAAGGAAGCACAAGTTGTAGAAGCAGGATCATGATACCCCATAAAGCTATAGAGACACTATCCAAACATTAATTGTTGGGGTGAGGCATGTCAAAGATCAACTGGAGCTGAATCTGTTGTAAACAAAAACAGGAAAGACTTCTACAGATATATCAACAGCAGAAAGACTATTATTGAAAAGTTAGGCCTGCTGCTGGATGACATAGAGAGGATATTTACAAATATCAGGGAAAATGTCTTCTTCAGGGAAAGGGCCTTCTTCACCTTGGTCTTTACAGGTAAAAGTAGCCTTCAGCAGTCCCCAGCTCTTAAGAGGAGTGGGAAAGTTTAAAGCACATAAGACTTGCCTATTGTGGAGTAAAAGTGGATTAGAGACTATTTAAACAAATTGGTCATAACTCCATGGGACCTCTTAGAATACATTGATCAGGGCTGAGGAAGATGACCCATGCCACTGCAAGAACACTCTCAGTTAATTCTGAAAGGCCATGGTAGAAAATTTTCTGAGGACTTGAAGAAAGCAAATGCTATTTCAGCTACTATGAAGATATCATAAAAGTCAGAAAGGAGAATCTGGAGAATTACAGAATGTTGACTCTCACCTCCATCCCTTCAAAAGTAATGGAACAAGTAAATGTGGAAAATATTTCCAAACATACAAAAGACAAAAAGATGATATAGAGGAATTCACATAGATTTATGAAGAGGAAATTTAAAGCTGAGCAAACTAGATGAAACACCTCACAGTCCTGTGCAGGCTGGTACTTTAAATGTGAAGAAGGCAAGAGATACAACACTGTATCACAGCCTCACACTGTACTACAGTGAACATAGATTGGAACTTGGGATTTGTACAGATCACTAGTAGGAAGAGATGAGAACTAAAAGGGAATAGATAGCTGGATGTTTGTTGTCAGACATTTGTTAGGTGGTTCCAGTGGCACAGCTTGAAAATACAAGTTGGAGGAAATACAAGTGGGAGGGTTACAGAAGTCAGAACAGGCAGTATACTCCAGAGGAAGGCATATCTCTCTAATAGGGAGCTCATTTTATTTTACTATTTTTTTAACTGTTTTCGTGTTTATTAGAATATTTGACTGAATGAAACTGAAATACTTAAGCACAAATCCAGAAATGTGTGTCTGGGTACAAACAGGTTTGTAAAATTTGACTTGGTACTAAGCTGTTTAGCCTTATCAGAAATGTTAATGCTTCTGTATAGGAGCAAAAATGAAATCTTTGGGTATCTTAGGTATATCAGTGCTGCAAAGTGAGTGCATCTCACTTAAACTGCAGGACTTAAATGGCAATTCCATTGTTACTTAGCTGTAGCCCTGAATATAACAACAAATCTCTACTTGAATGATAAACCTATTTTC
This sequence comes from Odontophorus gujanensis, assembly GCA_013399175.1. Classification (NCBI taxonomy): domain Eukaryota; kingdom Metazoa; phylum Chordata; class Aves; order Galliformes; family Odontophoridae; genus Odontophorus; species Odontophorus gujanensis. The sequence continues at coordinate 75,547 of VXAB01008105.1, forward strand.
AGGCAATTTCCCTGCTAACCTTGAAGAGATTCTGTTTTCTTGAATTTGACTAGCACTTCCTTTTGAAATAATCTCTCAGTTCAGACCTTTGTGCAAATCTCCTTTTTGCTCACTAAAATCCTTCAGTCTTTTATTTGTGTTGCAAAGGTATTGACCACAACAGCTCTTTCCAAGCCAAGTTAGCCAAGTTCTACAACCTCCCTCTTCTGCAATGAAATGTCTAATGCATCTTGATTTTCCAGGTGAACACTCATCCTTTTGTCCCTGTAGTCTAAATCCTCTTCCAAAGCTGATTTTTCAACAGTTTTTTGAGTTTTACTGCTAAACTTCATGCTGTTTTCTTTCAAATATCTTCATGTTCTTTGATGTTATTCTCTGTCCGCCCACCCTGGGAAAATAAAATAAAATAGGAGGAACCTCATGTTTATAAGAACTTCTCAGTGGGAGACTAGATGCAAGGAGTGAGAGATGAAGAAACTTGAAAGAATCAGTTACTGAGTACTACTCTATGAAACAGAAGAGTTATCACTCCAAGCTGTAGTGATGGGTCTTGAATAAGGGCCACCTCCAAAGCTGTGGTTATTCAAGTGGGAAGCTAGCTGTCACATGACTGAACCAATACATAAGCAGGATGGAGGACTGAAGAAATCGGGCTTAGAATGTGAATCTGAGAAGGAATAAAAATGACAGTCTGACACTCTCTTGATTTATACAAATTTAAATACTGTTTAAACCTTGAGCAAGATCAGAGTTGTCTTCACTCCGACATCATCAAATTATTTTAAATCTAATTATTGTACTTACTTTCTCTCAGTAATGTTTCAAGTTTTCGAAGAGACGCACACAAAAAAAGATTTTTTCTCCTCTTTTAAAGCATCATACCAATAAATATTTAATGCTTCACCTATTTCCTTTACAGCATGTGTACAGATGCAGACATAAAAAGTGCTTCATTTACAGTTCTCTACATTTCAGTGTTTTCTCTCTTTTCCTCACTTTCAGTGCTCTTTTCCTGCTCAAAATTTTTTTAAAGTTACTTTCTAGGTTACCAGTTAGATTGTGCACTGAGACAAACATCCTGCAGTACATTTTGCCTTATTTCGTTCCTCCACGAGTCAAACATCACCAGAGATGAATTTGCTCAGAGAACTGGACTTCTGCTATGATAAAAAATCTTCACTAGTTCCTGGATGGGCTTATATTCATTTTCTGAAACCAACTTTCAGCCTCAGGGCTCACTCTTTCCCATAAATACAGCATTTCTCAGTCAATAAGAGAGGTTGAATTTTTTTCTTGTGTATGACCAGGGCAATTGCAAAATTACAATGAGTTTCCCAAACTGCAGATAGTTTTCTTCTTGAACCATCAGGCATATATGTTGCCTTGGTTTCAAGACTGAACTTTCCCTTTCCATATGTCAGTGAGCTGTTCTGTATATTCCAAATTTATCAGTGCAGCAGGTTTTCTTCCTTTATACTTTATTTTTTCCCCAAAATCATTTGTTTTGTCCTAAATATTGAACATTGCCCTCTTCCCAAACTTCTAAACTCTACTGACTACTGCTATTGTTATAATTTGACTGTTCAACTAACAACATTTTTACACACTCTGATCATGTTCACTGACCTACAGAGCTCACAGGTTAATTAAAACAGATCTAAAGGAAGAGGATAAGATATGAAGAGAAACTCACACAAATGGAGAGATGCAAATGAAGATGGGATTTTTTGAAGAATGTTCTGAAATGGACAAATGAACTGGATGTTCTGAAAAAATTGTGAAATGGGATGAAAATAATGAAGGAATAAAGAAAATCACTAAAGGAGACAAGAATGTATCTGCTGACAGACTGTAATAGAGTGAGAGATTTGAGGTTGTATGTTACAAGTACATCAGCAATGATAAGCATTTTGGACAAAGGAGAAAAACATATGAGAAACAGAATAGCCGGAGTGTGGCCAGCCATTGCTAGGACTTTCAATAGTTGTGTAGAAAATACAAGTATGGAGATGATACAGATGGCTCATTACCAACCACACTCTTATCTTCTGCATCCCTGAAGGCTACCAACCCCCTCAGATTTGCTCATATAACTACACATGTAGCTGTCCCCAGCCTGATTCTGTCAAAAGAATTTGGTTTAAAAAACCTACTAAAACACTCCTCTGATAGGGTTTTATAAATCAAATCATTCTGGCAGAACTAGGTTAAGGAGCACTTGTGCTTGTAGGTCTGAGAGAGCAGTTATATTTGTAGAAGAGAGATAGGGCAAAGTTCAGTGTCTGTGTACTAAGATAATATCTGCTAATAGGATAAGATAATAATTGTATAAGATCTACTTAGTAGAGAAGGCAAATATAAACTGAGACCAGTTTCTTAGTGAAAAATCCAGGAAAAGAGAAGAGCATCTTAATTAAGACAGAAGCAGAGGATTTAAGAGAGAAAAGCACTAACAGTGGAATAAGTATCCCAGAGTTTTGAAGAAGAAGAAGGAGAACAGCTTTTGGGGATTTATACGCTGCATGACATGAGAGAAAATCAGTGTGATTATATGCAAGAAGGGCCTCCATGCAGCAAATACATACAAGTGGCTACTGCTAAGGTTGGACAAGTAATCTAAGCAGTGCCATGCCTGAAACAGGGTTTCCATTTCTGCCATGCTACTGTGTCAGTGTTTTATGGGCCAGTTCAGCCTGGTAAGGCGATTAATGGAGTGGGAGGACCCACAGATCCATGCCCTGTGAAAGGACAAAAATGGAAAAGGGGAAAAGGTAGGGAGATGGGCCTAAAAACAAGACAGCAGCAATGATCTGAGGAGAAAAGCTAATTTACCAAATATAATATCAGAATGTAAGATAATAAAATATAATTAGAATTGAAGCAAATAAATAAAATGAGAGAGAATGTGTTCAAAAAACTGAAGACCTTACTCTACTGCTGAAGGTGAGATGGCTAGGGAGCACACATGCTGCAGAGAATGGAAGGGGAGACATCCTTCTCATTACATGCAAACAGTTTTATCTTTCTCTCAGAACGGAAAATGGAAACATAAAGTCCTCTGGGGTATGTAGTTCTTCTTCTCTTCTGAGACAGGTATACCCAGAAATATTGATGATCCGTGCAACTGGAGCATTAACTCTTTGACTCCCAGTGCACTACATGAGGTTATGATGTGGAATACTGATAACGAAAAGTCATAAAACCATGACATACTGCTTGATGAGTTTAACAGTGTTGGTTTAGAAAATTTGTATGAAAGAAAAATGGATGATGCACTGTGTCCTGTTTTCATCTCCTGGCTGGATAACAGTCCTGCACTACATATCATTCAATACTTGCAATAAATCAAGCATGACTCTGTCTTGTTTATTCAACTCCCACAGTGTTCACCTTTGTGATCTTCATCTATCTCATACAGAAAGGCAAGATGTTTTTTAAAATGCTGATTCTGAAGATCTCTCAAGGATATCCCTTGGGAAGCTACATATCTTCCTTGCAACAACATGTTAAGCCCTCATATGCACTCTCATAGAGGATGAAGAAGAAATTGCAGCTTCATCCTAGTTTACATAATGCTAGGAAAGCACTTCTGAAACCTCCATCTTCCTCATTGTACCTTTTTTTCCTTGTGTATCAAGACATATCAGTCTCAGTTTGGATATCCACTGGTACCAAAACTAATGGAACAGCAAAAGAAACCAACTTTATCATTTAATGTGCTCCACATCCCATATACAAAGTGCTTTATGCATTGTATAACTCAGTTAAATCACATCCAATTCTTCTGGGACTAATAAAAACACGAATAAGACCTGGAGTTTCACTCGTTGCCAAGATTATGCTTCTCTTTTCTTCCCTGAGGTGCTGTAGCTGCTTAATAAAAAGGTCACAAACAATACTTCCTAGCAACAATGAATATTTTCTTTAAAATGGCAAAATAATTTTCAGTGAAACTGTTACAAAGAAGAATAGCTCCCCTGACTCTGATCAAGCACTTCAGAAAATCAGCCAAGGAAGTAAGATACTAGGAACTTGCTTTACCAATGAACTTCAGTGTGGAACTTAAAGATAAGTACTTGTTTAAATATTTTGCTGAGCTGGGATCTAAGAAAATCACAAGATGTAAAAATAGGGTTCTTTTCAGCAGTTAAGATAGCAGTTTCCGAATCACCTCAAGTCAACATGAATGTTTTATGCCAGAAGGGCACCAAGGCTGGTGAAGGATCTGGAACACAAGTCCCATGAAAAGCAGCTGAGGGATTGTTCAGCCTGGAGAAGAGGAGACTAAGGTGAGATCTTATCACTCTGTAAAGTCACCTGAAAGGAGATTGTAAAAAGGTGGGGGTTGGCATCTTCTCTCAGGTAACTAGTGACAGGATGAAAGTTCATGATCTCAAGTTTCACTAGTAGGGGGTTCATGTTGGATATCAGGAAAAATTTATTCTCAGGAAGAGTGGTGAGATATTGGAATAGGCTGCTCGGGGAAGTGGTGGAATCATCAGCTCTGGAGATTTTCAAGAAGTATGTAGATGTGGCACCAAGTGTCATGGTCTAGTGAGCAAGGCTGATAGGTTGATAGTTAGAGGACATGACCTTAGAGGCCTTTTCCAGCTGTAATGATTTTATGATTCAATTTGGAATCATTTAGAATCTATCACAGAATCATTACAGTTGGAAAAGATCCTTAATATCATCATATCCAACCATCATATAATACTATCAAGTCCACCACTAAACCACTGCATTGCTTCCACATGTCTCTTAAACGTCTTAATGGACGGTGACATTATCACTTCACGTATTTCAATGTTTAACCATTCTTTCCGTGAATAAATTATTTTGTCTAATCTGAACCTGCGATGGTGTATCTTAAGGCCATTGCCACATGTAGTAATATTACTTGTCACTTGAGAAAAGAGACCAACATCCTTCTTGCTGAAATCTCATTTCAGGTTAATTATAGGAGAGCTAGGAGGTCTCCCCTCAGTTTCTTCTCTAGACTAAGCAATCTCAGTTCACAGAATTGTACAGAATTGTAGGGGTTGGAAGGGACCTCTAGAGATCATCTAGTCCAAATCCCCTGCTGAAGCAGGCTCCCTAGAGCAGGTTGCAGAGGTAGGCATCCAGGCGAGTCTTGAGTGTCTCCAGGGAAGGAGACTCCACAACCTATCTGGGGAACCTGTTCCATTGCTCTGTCACCTGAACTGTGAAGAAGTTCCCATGCACATTTTGTTCGGAATTTCCTATACATCAGTTTTTGGTCATTTCCCCTCATCCTATCACCACACACTGCTGAGAAGAGCCCAGCCTTCTCCCTTTGCCTCCCGCTCTTAGTTCCCTCAGTTGCTCCTCATAACTCTTGTTTTCTAGTCCCTACACTAGATTTGTTACTCTGCCCTGCACATACTCGAGTAACATTATCTTTCTTGTAGTAAAGGGCCCCACACTGAACACAGTACTCAAGGTGCAGTCTTACCAGTGTGACGTACAAACAGAAAATCACTTCCCTAGTCCTACTGGTCATATTATTTCTGATGCAGGCCAGAATACCATTGGCTTTCCTTTGGGCATACTGCTGGCCCCTGTTCAGCTACCTCTCAACCAGAAATCTGCTTGGTGATTTTCCATTCACTCTTGCACAGTCCCAGAACTGTGCTGGATTGTTATGACTCAAGTGCAGGCCTTGCTGAATGTCTTTTGATTGGACATGGCCCATGGATCCAGCCTATCCAAATTCTTCTGCAGAAACTTTTTACCCCCAAGCAGATCAACACTGCTACCTAATTCAGTACCATCTGCAAACTTATTGAGGGTGTACTGAATCCTCTCATCCAGATAGTTGATAAAAAGTTTAAACAAAACAGGCCTAAGTACTGAGTCTCGAAGAAGGCCATGGGTGGTCGGTCACCAACTGAACTGCATACCTGCATACTGAATATTAAGAAAAGAAGAAATATATATCGTTTACTGCAATAAGTAAGAGTCTACCAGGAATTTGCTATGTAGTTTCAGAAGCTGATTTGTACTTATCGAGTAGACTATAATAGCTACTTCTAGGAAGCTAATTAGCTACATTTCAAGACGTGGTAATGTCCACATGGAGGACTGTCTCTGTAAGACACTGATTCATAGATTCATAGATACATTAGGTTGGAAAGGACCTACAAGATCATCTAGTCCAACCATCCTCCTATTACCATCCCTACCCACTAAGCTACTAAATCAAATCCCTTAGCACCTCATCTAAACGCTTCTTGAACAGCGCTAGGCATGGTGCCTCAACCACCTCCCTAGGCAGGCCATTCCAGTGCCTGACCACTCTTTCAGAGAAAAAAATTTTCCTCAAATCTAATTTGAATCTTCCCCGGTGCAACTTGTGGCCATTCCCTCTTGTCCTGTCACTAGTAATCTGGGAGAAGAGGCTGACCCCCTCCGTACCACAATCCCCCTTCAGGAAGTGGTAGAGTGCAATAAGGTCTCCTCTGAGCCTCCTTTTCTCCAGACTAAACAATCCCAGCTCCCTCAGCTGCTCTTCATAAGACTTGTGCTCCAGACCTCTCACCAGTTTTGTT
>VXAB01008105.1:82124-94804 GCA_013399175.1 Odontophorus gujanensis
AGAGTGAACCTGTCCACACCACGGGCTGCCAGTTTCCCCAGGAGAATACTGTGGGAGACCGTGTCAAAGGCCTTGCTGAAGTCCAGGTAGACTACATCAACAGCCTTTCCCTCATCTACCAGTCTGGTCACCCAGTCATAGAAGGAGATGAGGTTGGACAAGCACGACCTGCCCTTTGTGAACCCGTTCTGGCTGGGTCTGATCCCCTGGTTGCCGTGCACGTGCCGTGTGATCTCCCTCAAGATCATCTGCTCCATAACTTCCCTGATACCGAGGTCAGGCTGACAGGCCTGTAGTTCCCCGGGTCTTCCTTACGGCCTTTCTTGTAGATGGGAGTCACATCAGCCAGCCTCCAATCTTGTGGGACCTCTCCAGATAACCAGGAACGCTGACAGATGGTAGAAAGCGTCTTGGCAATCACCTCTGCCAGCTCCCTCAGCACCCTTGGGTGGATCCCATCTGGTCCCATGGACTAGATTATATAGATTGTATTACATCTAGATAAAAGATTTTGGCTAAGCCTTCCCACTTCACTATATGAAAGGTATAAGAAAAAGCCAATTACACAGATAATAGTTAAAATTTGCTTTCCTAATTGCAGAGTCTTTCAAAGTATCTAGAAGTCAGCCATACATATGTAATATTGAAATAAGTGGTCACTGCACTTAAAGGAAGTATTACTTGATAAGATTCCAAGTGAGTTCAATATACTCACCCTTTCATCACTGGATCAGTAGGTGCAGAAAGCATGAAGAATATATTTTCAGACATTAACTCCTGATAATTGAGACGATCGGCTTAATTTTTTTCAGACTTCAAAGCATAACTATTAAAATGAATGCCAATAAAGAGACTCTGTTGTACCTGACAAGTTTATCTTAGCCACAATAGGTGTGATATAAACACTCACACTAACCCTATGGATGAAGGACATTTTTGTATGTTAATGCTTGAACATGTCTACGAGCAAGAAATAAAATGCAGCTTATATAGCTAAGAAATGTCTAGTAATCCTGAGAAAGAAAGTGTATGCAAATGCTGTGTGAGCACATCAGCTATGACCCACAGTAACCTCACTTTTCTAGCTCTTATGTTCTTTTGCCTCCCAACTGTGCCAAGCTGGCAACCAATATAATTACATGGGTAATCATTCATCAGAGATCACATTGAGCCAATCACTTTCAATGTCCACTGTTGCTGTAAGAAGCCAGTAGAAATGAAGCTAGAACATTAAACCACTGAATGTTTTAACCCTCTGATCTGTTGCTACTCCAGCTGGGAAATGAATAACTGCACAAATGTGCAACCAGCGGGCAAAAATAAATAAATAAATGTTTTAAAAAGTGGGTCACGATTTAAAATCTGCTTTAGTGTCAGACAGGATCGATTCCTTCAGGTACTTTCTAAGAGTTTGTTTATGCTCACTAGGGCTCTGGTCCAGAAAAGCACTTTCCCTTAAGTGCAGACATTAAGTTAAATAAGTACCTAAAAGTCTGCTGAATCAAGATTGAGAGCAGTGCTACACATGGTATTTGAATTCTATCTGTTGGGAAGCTTTCACAGAATCAAGTGAAAATCCAACTTTTCATCCCTGTGTTTCAAACCAGGTGACTTTTCAACTGACTGATCCAGTGTGATTTATCAAAAGTCAATTCGAATGCAGTGCCAGCAGTGATTTTAGACTCAAGCACTGCAGTCATACTAGATCCTCTGTGTTCCAAGCAGAATATCAGTTTTCTTGCATTGCCAGATTCTTCAAGCAGTTAAATAAACGTGAGAAAAATCATACTTTTCCAGTGATGGAGATCTGCCAGACTGTGATGATCTACCACAGCTGGGTTTGGATTCCTGGCAGGTGGTGATGACAAGAGAAGCTGGAATTTTCCCTGTACTTCTTGGATTGCTTGAATTCACTCCAAGTGGACATCGCACACCACAACTCGGGGTGAATCCCAGCTCTCCATCAACTCTCATGAATAATATTAACAGAGAAAACATGAAATAAAAAAGCGAATAAACAGGATCAAAAGAGTTCAAAGTAAATAAAATTGCTCTTGGTGTAGAGAGGTGAGGTCATCTACTATTTAATATTAATGGTGCATTTTGTTAAAACAATGGTGAGTTAAGACTCCAAAAGCTAAATAATAGGATTTTGTCTTTATTAAGTTCGTGTGTACTTTTTATCAGCTAAGAACAAGGGATGCATAGGATCATGCATTCATTTTTTATTTTCACCTTCAGGTCTTTCTTTGTTCTTTCTCTCCTTTTTATCCTATCCCATGTTCTAAAGCTTGTGTAAACTCTGATAGATTATGTCAGCACATAATAGAGGGCTGCTGACAGGTTGCTATCTGAATTCACCCTATGTTGTGCAACTTCTTTCACTATTAGAATAGAGAGCTTGTGGGCCAACGTGTACGAAAGAATGCACATTTGGAACATTTGGCAGTATTAAAGATTCATGTACAGCTAAAATTTGATATTGTTAAGCCAGAGCATAAATCAGGAAGAACGCAGAAAAAAAAAGAACAAACTCAAAAAACAAAGAGAAAGAAAAGGGAAAAAAAGCAGGCTGGGGATGTAAGCTGTCTAAGTCCCTATATGGTGTGTTTCTAAAATCTCTCACTTCTTTTTTTTTTCCTGTTGTTTTTGCCTTTATGTCACCAGTCACCAGTACTGCTGTGTGATTAATGGCATCTATCAGGAGTTCAACTTTGCTTATTGGCCAGGAAAAAAAACAACTGGAGCACCTTACGGTTTAGGTTTCTTTTACTATTGTGGATGGCAAAATGAAGATCTCCATGACCATCTCAAGGGTTTTACCTGCCAGTCTGTATCATACATCATTTTTACTTTCTCAGTTTTCTGCAGCTAACAAAACTAAGCAGGCTCTTACTCCCAGAGTACACCTAAAATATTTCCAGGTATTGGCATCCTACTACCAAAATCCACCTGATGCTCTTCTGTGAGAAGAAGAACATTTTACAGCTGTGGGAGAGACGGTGTAACTCCTAAGAGTGTTGGCTTGGCCAAAGTAAAGGAAACTTAATCCAGTGTTTGCATATCAAATGGAAGATGGCAAAGGGGTTCTTGCATGCTGGTCAAGACTCATGGTTTCATTCTGTTACATGCATTCCTTCTGAATTGAATAGTCAAACATTTTTCCATGCTGCACAATAATGACTGGATATAGCATTTTCATTTTCAAAAAGTGCCTTTTAAACATAAACCAAGTAATCCATATCATATGCTTGTGAGATAGCTAATTACGTATTATTATCTTATTCTGCTAATAGCTAAATTGAAGGCTAGCTGCAGAGGCAGCTTGCCCAAGACTGTGCATTAGCAGTATTAGAAACTTTTTTTATAATCAATCATATAGAAGTTGAATATGCTCTCTGGGATATTCAAATACTTCATGCAACTCACAGAGCTGAGGTGAAACACCAGCAGCATAGGAAGTGTGTCTAGAAGGAACACAATTAGAAGCAGACTGTTCTGCAGCTTGGTTCATAGCTAAGCGCACTGAGGTTTAAAAACCCAAAGAATTCTGCCCATTTTGCAGAGAGATTCAATCCAAGTTGCATAGTTTAAAACATGAATCATATGCCTACTACAGTGGAATCCAAACAAATGAGTTGGTAGAAGCTTTTTTCCTGTGTTTTCTTCCTTTTCTATGCAACATTTCAGTGACTCACATATTTAGGAAGGTTATATGAATCAGGTGTCAGGTGAGAGTCACAGTTATGATGCCTTCCCTCACCTAACTTGATTGAAATCTACATTTTCTGAGAGACTGCTTCAGTCAGAGGTTTCTGGAATTTCCTGGGGAGAAAGGATTACACAATGTTTCTGGATCTGTAGTATAATTTAAGAAGAAATAGTCTTTGAGTACAAACTGGTAAAAGACAGCAGTCTTTCTTCAGCAAAGAACTCACAAAAACTTAACATAAAGTGATCTCAGTTGATGTTTAGATCTATGGTATTACTTCAAAAATATATTTTTTCCCTCTACTCTGTTAGTGGAAAGAAAAGGTAAAAATGAAATACTAGCTCTCTTCACTGCCTTGTCTGCCAATCCAATAGTCAAACACATTTCTGAGAAGTCACGCAGCTCTGAGACAAAAAAGTCCTGCACAGCATCACTCAGTGCTGTCTTCCAGTCCAGTATTATTCCCAAAACAGGATGCTATCAGCTAGACATTCTTGTCACTTTTAACTTGGTGTTTTCTAAGTTATTGTCAAGGGATTAACTTTAAATTACTTTTGTAATATTTTTTCCATGAGATATTGAAATTCTGTTGAAATTAATAAGTGCAACAGATTATTCTGTCTTTTTTTTTTTTCAATAGGACTGGAGAACGTCTGAGAGTAGGCATCCTGAGAAAAGTGTCTGAGTGTAAGATGATTAATGTTCTTTATTAAAACCTGTTACAATACTACATCTGTAATTGAACTGACGTTCATTTAGCTGTGTAGAACACCTAACTTCTTTGTGGGCTCTTCTAAGAAACTAAGCTAAAAATTCCTTCCTTTGATCAGACTTTAATTATTATTACTTATTTATCAGCTGTTAGATTATGCATGATAAACCAGAGTTCCTCAATTCCTAAATGAATTGTCTTTTCCACAGCTGTAATCTGTTTTAGTTATCTGTGACTTACCAATGTAGGACTGCTGCATTAACAATGAAGTGTTGTATCAAATCCTTCAGGGAAACTCTCATTTCAGTGATGTCAGGTTTCACCACTGTCTGCATGCAGAGCCAGAGTCCTTCGGTAGAAGCTCATTCTCCCACTTTGCACACATTTGCCTGAACACCTCCTCCTAGCATGATTCACAACAAGGAGCACACATCTGAAGGCTGTTTGTGGAAGAACAGCTTTTGTACTCAGCCTAGAGGCCCACGGAGCAGGGGTTTATGTTGGTACTCACAAAACCAATGTCTGCTGGTTCCTGTTTTCATTTACATGGATACGACATGGCAGAGGGTCACTGAGGGAGAACAGAGCCTCTTCACAAAGGGAGATGAGCTATTCACCTACACTGGAAGAATCCGCAACCTGAGCAAGAAAAGATGGCACAGGAGTGCCATGGGCCAGATACAACTAATGGACCATGAATGGGATTCTCTTTGCCCTGGAAAGTAAAACTATAAGCAAAAAAGAAGGGAATATGGATTCTCAGTGTGAAGAGCAGAGCACCTTGGCCACAAAGTTACTTTGTGATCTGTAGAGAAGCCATTCTCCACCTTTCTTTTTTCCCCTGGAAACCAAATTCTGCACAGAAAGCAAAACAATTTATGGAGCCTGAAAAATAGAAAGAGAGACTCCAACTGAAGGTGTGCCAGATTCATTCCCTGCCCCAGGAACTGCATATGCATTTTGCATCACATGAGGTTCGTGAAAAGTAAAGGGAGCAGAGATTATCCAAGCAGTTAGCTGTTAAGCTATTTAGCAGAACATTTGAATTGCTGTCTAAGATTACTACTTTCAGGTGTATCAGAGATGCAAGTTTGGCAGTTTTCTCTCACATTAAACCTTAGTATGCTAAGTTCATCCCACTGAAAAAAACTGTCCCCAGAATTACTGTATATTCATGCTTTATCTATAGAAAATTGGATTGAGCAGCAGCAGAAATACATATGTATTGGGTGAATGTATGAGAGAAGCCTTCTAAAATAACTGCAAACACTGCAAAAGCCTCCCCTTATGCCCACAGCCCATGGATGTCTAGTCTTTTGGTTTGCTATGCCACACTGTGTGAACAGGAATTGTCTTGGGCCACATACACATACGTTGTTCTGAAAGTAGTGCCTCCTGTTTATTTCCATGGAAACTAAAATATAAAGAACACAATAACACTGTTTGATAGAGCAAATTCTTAGTTACAAAAATCTATTCTTTTTAACATAGTCACCACCATTAGCTATCCATTAACGCCAGCAATTAACAAGATCCAACATGCTATGCTCATCTAAATTTGCTCCTCACTGTGCTCACATCCACTGCTTGGTCTCCATTCAGCAAGTGTCAGTAATATAAACGGGTGCCATTTTTTCTGCATGGAGGAATTCAGTTACACACCTTTGTTTCATACTCACTTCAGTGTCAGATGCCATTTTGTCTGCCATCTGTCACACAGCAACAAAATGGAATATTGGTGGGAAGTTTCATCCTCTACTGCCATACCACCAACATCTGTTTCTGATGCTGTGGGCCAACATAATAAAACAGGAGGCATTAGTTTCAGATCAGCCCTCACAAAATATATATTTCATGTATTTAAGTAACCAAACTTATTTTAATCTTTAATATTTTTTATTGACACAAAAAATGAGAGCAACAAAACTGTAAAATTACTGGGATATTTGTGAAACTAATGCCTCATGCTGGTATGATGGCAATGGAGGAAATTCTTAGTGAGTTTTTAAGGTGTCTGTTAGAGATTTTTGTTGAAATTTTACTTTCTGTACTTCAACCTTGACAATGACTGTTCTCAAATGTACGTACTGCCAAAAAGTGATGATATGAATAAGGCATGCTTGTGAAGTGAGGACTGTTTTTCTCTGGTAAGAGAGGGCTTACAAAAGTAAACAGACTTGGTTAGATTTTTGAGTTAAGTATCTGATTCCANTCATGCTTTATCTATAGAAAATTGGATTGAGCAGCAGCAGAAATACATATGTATTGGGTGAATGTATGAGAGAAGCCTTCTAAAATAACTGCAAACACTGCAAAAGCCTCCCCTTATGCCCACAGCCCATGGATGTCTAGTCTTTTGGTTTGCTATGCCACACTGTGTGAACAGGAATTGTCTTGGGCCACATACACATACGTTGTTCTGAAAGTAGTGCCTCCTGTTTATTTCCATGGAAACTAAAATATAAAGAACACAATAACACTGTTTGATAGAGCAAATTCTTAGTTACAAAAATCTATTCTTTTTAACATAGTCACCACCATTAGCTATCCATTAACGCCAGCAATTAACAAGATCCAACATGCTATGCTCATCTAAATTTGCTCCTCACTGTGCTCACATCCACTGCTTGGTCTCCATTCAGCAAGTGTCAGTAATATAAACGGGTGCCATTTTTTCTGCATGGAGGAATTCAGTTACACACCTTTGTTTCATACTCACTTCAGTGTCAGATGCCATTTTGTCTGCCATCTGTCACACAGCAACAAAATGGAATATTGGTGGGAAGTTTCATCCTCTACTGCCATACCACCAACATCTGTTTCTGATGCTGTGGGCCAACATAATAAAACAGGAGGCATTAGTTTCAGATCAGCCCTCACAAAATATATATTTCATGTATTTAAGTAACCAAACTTATTTTAATCTTTAATATTTTTTATTGACACAAAAAATGAGAGCAACAAAACTGTAAAATTACTGGGATATTTGTGAAACTAATGCCTCATGCTGGTATGATGGCAATGGAGGAAATTCTTAGTGAGTTTTTAAGGTGTCTGTTAGAGATTTTTGTTGAAATTTTACTTTCTGTACTTCAACCTTGACAATGACTGTTCTCAAATGTACGTACTGCCAAAAAGTGATGATATGAATAAGGCATGCTTGTGAAGTGAGGACTGTTTTTCTCTGGTAAGAGAGGGCTTACAAAAGTAAACAGACTTGGTTAGATTTTTGAGTTAAGTATCTGATTCCACCTCTACACACTCTACTTGAAAATTCTCAGGTAATGTATTTATATCGACTGAAAATGGTCTCATAAATATAACAAATAACAGGACTGTTCACAGGACTGTGTTTAACCAATGATTCAAAAAGCATACAGTCATTTTCTAGAACTTGACTTAGCTCTGTTCTGGGCCCTCCCTGTGCCCTTCTTTCACTCCAAACAGTGCACAGACGTTTGACTGTTGCTGTGTGATGGGTGTGCTCCCAGGGTCTGGCCGGGCTGCTCCATGGGCAGAGCAGCAGTGGCAGAGGGGGAAGATGGTGTGGGGCAGAGGCTGGGCAGTATTATCAGTTGTGCTGGGTCACATGCAGCCTACAGGCTGCAGGTTGGAGATGACTGCCATAGCCTGAGACAGCTGCAGCTATGAAGGAGAACTTAGGATAACTTCAGTGGATGTGTACAACACTGTGATTCAATGCTTGATTTTATGAGCTCTCCATCTTTCCTATGCCCTAGAACAGGGACCCCAGAGCTACATCTGTACTGCTCTCTTTTTCACTCATGATTAGCTGCTATCATTCCCTACCTGCCCTGTCTCTTTCCCCATGTCCTTCATCCTTAAATCTTAGTCTGTGCTTCTACTTCCATAACAACGGAGCAGAAAACAGCAAATACAGAAAAAGAGGGGCAACTTTGAGAAAAGAGCTTGTCTTCATAGACTCCACATCTCATACATCACTTGCTTCTCTAAGCCTTCAGGTTAACGTATATAATTCAGATTCTGTTTGCGGATGTAGGTTCTCTCTTTGCTCATTGGCAAATTACTTTTATTATGAGGTAAGTTATGTGAGATGCAGATCTGCACATGTGATTGTGATAGCTTTCTTCTGGAGCTCAAAAAATTAAAACCTATCAAATGATGAGAGACATAGCTACCTGGCAAAATGGTAAAAGATTAGGAATAGTTTCCATAATTATCTGAGTTCTCATCTTTTCTTTCCCACATATATCCTCTCTGTTCCAGGAAACAACTTACTTTCTCTCTGCTACCTTTACAATGGCTATGATGTTTCCTTACTTTACAAAGTGTCTCTTGNATTCTTAGTTACAAAAATCTATTCTTTTTAACATAGTCACCACCATTAGCTATCCATTAACGCCAGCAATTAACAAGATCCAACATGCTATGCTCATCTAAATTTGCTCCTCACTGTGCTCACATCCACTGCTTGGTCTCCATTCAGCAAGTGTCAGTAATATAAACGGGTGCCATTTTTTCTGCATGGAGGAATTCAGTTACACACCTTTGTTTCATACTCACTTCAGTGTCAGATGCCATTTTGTCTGCCATCTGTCACACAGCAACAAAATGGAATATTGGTGGGAAGTTTCATCCTCTACTGCCATACCACCAACATCTGTTTCTGATGCTGTGGGCCAACATAATAAAACAGGAGGCATTAGTTTCAGATCAGCCCTCACAAAATATATATTTCATGTATTTAAGTAACCAAACTTATTTTAATCTTTAATATTTTTTATTGACACAAAAAATGAGAGCAACAAAACTGTAAAATTACTGGGATATTTGTGAAACTAATGCCTCATGCTGGTATGATGGCAATGGAGGAAATTCTTAGTGAGTTTTTAAGGTGTCTGTTAGAGATTTTTGTTGAAATTTTACTTTCTGTACTTCAACCTTGACAATGACTGTTCTCAAATGTATGTACTGCCAAAAAGTGATGATATGAATAAGGCATGCTTGTGAAGTGAGGACTGTTTTTCTCTGGTAAGAGAGAGCTTACAAAAGTAAACAGACTTGGTTAGATTTTTGAGTTAAGTATCTGATTCCACCTCTACACACTCTACTTGAAAATTCTCAGGTAATGTATTTATATCGACTGAAAATGGTCTCATAAATATAACAAATAACAGGACTGTTCACAGGACTGTGTTTAACCAATGATTCAAAAAGCATACAGTCATTTTCTAGAACTTGACTTAGCTCTGTTCTGGGCCCTCCCTGTGCCCTTCTTTCACTCCAAACAGTGCACAGACGTTTGACTGTTGCTGTGTGATGGGTGTGCTCCCAGGGTCTGGCCGGGCTGCTCCATGGGCAGAGCAGCAGTGGCAGAGGGGGAAGATGGTGTGGGGCAGAGGCTGGGCAGTATTATCAGTTGTGCTGGGTCACATGCAGCCTACAGGCTGCAGGTTGGAGATGACTGCCATAGCCTGAGACAGCTGCAGCTATGAAGGAGAACTTAGGATAACTTCAGTGGATGTGTACAACACTGTGATTCAATGCTTGATTTTATGAGCTCTCCATCTTTCCTATGCCCTAGAACAGGGACCCCAGAGCTACATCTGTACTGCTCTCTTTTTCACTCATGATTAGCTGCTATCATTCCCTACCTGCCCTGTCTCTTTCCCCATGTCCTTCATCCTTAAATCTTAGTCTGTGCTTCTACTTCCATAACAACGGAGCAGAAAACAGCAAATACAGAAAAAGAGGGGCAACTTTGAGAAAAGAGCTTGTCTTCATAGACTCCACATCTCATACATCACTTGCTTCTCTAAGCCTTCAGGTTAACGTATATAATTCAGATTCTGTTTGCGGATGTAGGTTCTCTCTTTGCTCATTGGCAAATTACTTTTATTATGAGGTGAGTTATGTGAGATGCAGATCTGCACATGTGATTGTGATAGCTTTCTTCTGGAGCTCAAAAAATTAAAACCTATCAAATGATGAGAGACATAGCTACCTGGCAAAATGGTAAAAGATTAGGAATAGTTTCCATAATTATCTGAGTTCTCATCTTTTCTTTCCCACATATATCCTCTCTGTTCCAGGAAACAACTTACTTTCTCTCTGCTACCTTTACAATGGCTATGATGTTTCCTTACTTTACAAAGTGTCTCTTGAGGATCAAATCACTAACCTTTACTGGCTCTTAGAAGCATGTTTCTTATGCATTTGAGTACTGTTGGAATCCTTAGTATTATTAACTGAATTACTGCCAAGGCAGTTAATTATGACATGTTCTATTAATAGTAATGCAATACTAACTAAAATAAATAAATAAATATGGGAAACAAATTATTTGGTAATCAGTACTTCACTGTTGTGCACTTCTGGTTTTGGATGTCCAATTCTGCTGTCGACAATGTATTGCTTCTGCGGATGGAAGATTAAAAGACTAGAATCTTATATATATATATTTTTTTCCCAGGGCCATAAAGAGATGAACTGTAAGAAAATGAAGCAAATTAGGATGCATTATACAGTACATTAAAAAAACCCGATTTGAATAATCATGTTGCTTCCTCAAAAGTTTATTATAACAAAGTCACTGATGTCAATTATGTGGACTTCAAAAAGACCTTTGACATGGTTCCCCACAACATCCTTCTGTCCAAATGGGAAAGTTATGGATTTGATGTGTAAGCTGTTCAGTAGATGAGGAACTGGTTGCAGGATCTCACCCAGAGAGCAATGGTTAATGGCTCAATGTCTGGATAGATATCAATAACAAGTGGTGTTCCTCAGCAGTCAATACTGGGACCGATCCCCTTTAATATCTTCATCAGTGTCATCAGCATTGATACCAAGTGCATCCTCAGCAAGTTCGAGGATGACACCAAGTTGTGTGATGTGGCTGAGACGCTTGAGGGATAGGATGCCATCCAGACAGAGATCTAGACGTGCTCAAGCACTGGGCCCAGAAGAATGTCATGAGGTTCAACAAAGCCAACTTCAAGGTCTTTCACCTGAGTCACACACTATCAATACATGCAGGGAACCAAAAGACTAGAGCACAGTACGGGTACTGGTGGATGGAAAACTGTACATGAGCCAACAGTGTGCCCTCACTGCCCAGAAAGCCAACTGTATCCTGGGCAGCATCAAAAGAATTGTGGCCAGCAGATTGAGGGAGGTGATCCTGCCTCTCTACTCTGAGATGGGCAGGCCTCACCTGGAGTACTGCATGCAGATGCACAGTTCTCAATAGAGGAGAGACATGGATCTGTTGGAACATGCCCAGAGGAGAACAACAAAAATCATCCAAGGGATGAAGAACCTCCCCTACATGCACAGACCGAATCAGCCGGTGCTGTTCAGCCTGGGGAAAAGAAGGTTCCCTGGAAACCTGATAGTGGCTTTCCAGTATCTAAGGCAACTCCATAAGAAAGAAGGGGACAGGTTAAATGGTTTCAAATTAAAAAAGGAAATTTAGATTGTATACAGTGAAAAAGTTTGTTTTCTATATTAATGGTGAAACACTGGAACAGGTTGCCCAGTGCGGTGGTGTAAGCCCCATCCCTGGAGACATTCAAGGTCATACTGGACCAGGTTCTGAGTAATCTGATCTAGCTGTAGGTATCCCTGTTCATTGCAGAGAAGTTGGATCAAATGATCTTTAATGTCAGTGGGAGTCTTAAATTGATTAGATTATATGGATTTTTAAATCAGATCCTTAGTATCTATCCTCCTAAATATTTAAATGCACTCCTGACAGCAGTAAGGAGGTAACATACTTTTAAGAGCTGTGAGTTAAAAGAAAAAAAAAAAGAACTCACTCAACAGGTTTAGGAACCCAACAAACAGGAGTTAGCTACACAAATGTGAAAAAAAAAAAATCAAGAGGAAATCCTATGAATGCCAAAGAAGAAAACCTATACCACATAAAACTTAGTTCTGCATTGTGCTTAATTAGCATATTCCTGAGTTCAGCCTATATCTGCTTATCCTCCTCTTCTTAATTTCAATTATAATGTGTTTCTCTGAGTTGCACCATTTATTACTAAATGAATCTAGTTCTAAGGATGTGCATGCAGCCAATTTATTCATTAGATCTATTGTAGTGGAACTGAATAAAAGGTTTTATTATCAATCTCCTTAATTTGCAGATAGGATTTAGTGGAAATCAATATTAGAGAATGCATAATTGCTAAATCTTCTTAAATTAATAGACTCATTCATTAAGCCCCCCCGCCCGCCCCCCCCGCCCTGCAGCGCACAACTTGTCTGTGT
>VXAB01008105.1:94923-109902 GCA_013399175.1 Odontophorus gujanensis
TGGTATTTCTTGTGACTTTCTCTAATTAATTAGCAAGTAGAAAATGATAGCGAGCAGAACAGTTTTGGCAATCATATGGTGGAATCTGAAGACCAATCTTGAGGACGAATTAATTTGGATATGTATATACAGTATTTCACTCGTAAATTGATTATAGGAGAATGCACTGCAGAAAAAAGACAAATGGTACTTCTGTGCTGATGGTCGGCAAAAAATCCAGTACCCAGCAGGGAGTTTTAAGCATTTCAAGCTGGGACGTGTACCAATGTGTATTCACTAATGAATAGCAGGCAGTCTTAAAAGCTTTGAAATTAAATATACTGCAATCTGTCTGTACAAAGCTACATGGCATATATGCAATACTTATGAAATTTTCATTTCAGCCTAACTAGACAAGTTCTATGGGCCAAAAAGGAAGAAACAGTTCAATAACATCCTAGAAGAAAACAGCAAGTTGTGAAAGATTGTATGTGCATTATATGTGCAACTCAGATTTTGGGTTGCTTGTGTATCCATATGAGCTCTCCATCTTCAGATCTAGTAGTTGTAAGTTTTACCTTGTCCTAGAGAGTCTTTAGGGAAAGGAATACACACAAATGCTGACTGATTGTCAGCCCCTATTAATTATCCTATGGCTTTCAGCAGTGATTGAAGTTATGTACTCTAGAGAATTAGTTGGTGACATTTCAGTGAAATTTAGACTGAGCCTGGCAATTGTGATATAACAGCAAAATTTGTTGAAAAAACACTTTTCTGCTACCAAACATGAAAGCTACACTACTTTTAGCTCACTACTTTTAAGCTACCTAAAGTAAGGAAAGAAGTATACAATGAACACCAAGAAAAAAGCATGTTGGAAAAGGTTTTCTGATCTCTCTTACTCAAGTCAGAGACATTCCTGCTTTTTGAGTTTTCAGTGTGGTTCCATATTTTGTACCTTCAGCATGTGTAAATTAGACAATATTTCTTCTGATTAAGCTACAGAGCATGCGTGTACACACAGGCACTGGAAGGAAGTGACTCTGGTTCCTTCACATTTGCCAGACAAGTTGGAAGAAGGGAGAATACTACATATTTCCATGTGATAAAGCATCTCACATATATCTTCTCTGACATAATTACAGAAAAAACTGGAGGTGCAGCCAGCTGCACTGGGCCTCCACACTTCTTACTGTGTTGCCTAGCTATACAACTCTGTAGAGTCTTTATTGTCTTTCCTACAACTGAACATAGCAACATGTCCTTACAGCCTACCATCAGAAAGTCAAAATGATGTAGAAGGAAGAAAAAAAACAACAAACATTTCCAGTATGTTGTAGGGCAAAGCTCCATCAATCTGCAGCGAGACTGCTGACAGGAATAGTGATGCTGAAATAACATGGTTACTTCTCCCTCAATGGTACTGGCATAATACAAGTTTGAGAACGTTGAAATTTGACAGACGTTACACTGAGAAAGGAAAGGAAGGTCTGAAGATGTCTGTATCATCCTCACAGCGTCCACTGAAAAAGTTTTATCCATGATGCTGCCTCAGCAACATTCATTTCCAATAACAACCGGAATTATTCAAAATAAGGGGTTGAAGACATTTCCTGAATGCATATTTTTGTGTTTCCTTCCATGCTGTCTCCAAAAGCTCAAGAATTTTGAAATGCTAATGAATCTTACATCTACCCCCTCCAACTTACTTTTTGTTGTGTTTCTTTGCAAGAGAAAACAAATAAATAAACAGAGAGAAATAAATAAAGATGTACTTGCACTCTAAATCCTGAAACGAGGATATGAGAAGATACTTTTTTTCTTTTGTTTTTCAGTCTTTAAACAATCTCGTAAACCAGTTTTCTGATTAACAACCTTTTTCTTTACTAATGAAACAAATACAATCCAACAGATTTTATACTACATAAAGAAGAGATTTTGCAACTTTTTAGTTATTATTGTCCCAGGAAGCAGTTATAAGCTTGTGCCTTTCTCTTAGGTTATTCATCATTATATTCATCATTAAACTCCTTTTCAAATGGTTGTATTTAGCTCATCTGCAATTGTGTCTGCTATGGCATCTGTGTTCAAGAGAACACTACACATCAGACTACTTAGTATTTCAGCTGAACAGACTCTAGGTGGGGACAGGAACAATTCCAACAGTAGGTTCTCTGCAAAAGTCCATTTGAAAATGATCCCAAGTACTTGGCACCAGTAATAACGTTGGAGCAGAAGATGATCTCTCATTCAAAGTAAGCTGTCACATAAAACATAGGAAAATATAATGGACAGAAATTGAAATAAAAAGGGAAAACTGAATACATACTAGACTCGCACAATAAATGTTGCTCCAGTCTGCTAATGGCCTAACACCAAATATACTGACAATTGTCTAAATTTCAGATGAAAAACACCATTTAGGAGAAGCAGGTTAAGAAATCAAATAAATAGTCTGGATTAAGATTAGTAACAACATTTATTGTTTTTTCTGATAAATTCTTAGATCAGAAGATTTTCCTTTAGATTAGCCATGCCACAAGGAGGGGTACTCACTTCCTCCTTGGACTACAGAAGACTTATCAGTGACTGAAAATAACAGTATAAAACAAGCCATTCTAAATAAATACATATGCTGACTTTTGGGAAAAATCACATGGAATTTGTTGACTCTACTACCATAACATATTAATATATGTATTTTATGGCAGGAATTCAATCACAGTATTGCAATCATTTCTGTTTTTTATCGCAAAGTATGCTCTAATAAGAGGACTGGATAATTCCCCTCCAGCACCAACACTGAAAGGCATGCATGGAAGAAAACTGAAATGTATACATTTTTTCAGATGAAGCTGCAAATCTTGGCCACCAAATGAAGACATTAACTCTATAGAGCACATTCAAGTATTTTTTCTTAAAAAAATACAGTTATTAACTAATATGATCTTCTGTTTTGTTTTTGCTGCATTAAAAAGTCTATCTTGTGATTCAGAAATAAAAATATCAAATACGTGTGAGAAAAGGAAAAGTAACACTCTTCAGCAAGACTTCTAACTAGCTTATTTTTAGTTAACAAACAGATTTCAAATTCACCATATTTTTAATAGAAAAGAAACTAACAGCACATTTAAATGCATTTTTCCTTCAGCTCAGACAAATCATCCCATATGCTGGATCTGATTTTTTGTTTTCAGAACATAGTACCATCTCATATGCTTTCCAATGAGTGCAATCAGCCTACATGTAGAAAAATACTTCCACTTCTTTGCTATTACTTACCTTCAGTATTTTAAAATAGGAAGATAAAAGTGCTGAAAATAATTTTCCTCAACTAAGAAAGGCTCATCTTTTTTGATTTCTTTAAACATAAGGAAAAATGATTTTAAAACTAGCTTTAATTGCATTGTCACTTATCATTCAAAGTAAAACAACTTTCTAAAATGTATCTGTTTAAAATGCTGCTGTCATTTCCTGAGTATCATGGCATTCTGAATTCATTTAAAGAATGTGTTGTGTATACTTAAAAATACATTCACCACTTAATGCTGTTTATAGTTTTGTGATATTGTATGAGTCTGAGCTTTAGCTGAAGCTCAGGAAGCTGATGCTAGAAGCAGGAAAAATTTTCTCTTGTGCTTAATTTATTTCAGTCTAAACTGAATAAATGAGGCAAACAACCAAACAAATAATCTAAACAAAATACTTTCCTAAATTCCCTGGAAAGAAATTTCGAGGATGTCTTCTGTTTGGAAATGACTATGATGCTAGGAAGGTATATTTGCTCACTGAAATTGAAGTTCCTGACAGTTCAACATTCCTGTTATTTGTTAAGTTAAACCTGACATGAACAGTGACATCACTAAGCAATATCCTGGGACCACAAGGTTTGTAACTCTGGTTAAAGCCCAGCTCCATGAAAAATCAACAAAGATCTATAGCATCTACACCCATTACAGTGATGCTGGTACTTAAGCAACCTGATTGTGAGAGAGAACTTGGAGAGGCAGATCTGCCCTGAGCAGATCTGCCTCTGGATCCCAATCCTGAAGCAGTCTGTATGGGAAATTTTCTGTGTGCTGAAAAACACCACATAAACAAAGGAGGAGAAGGGAGATAAAGACCTCCAGGTCTCTGAACTGAACACAGACAGCTCAGAAGCTGTACTGGGAGCTGCGGCAGCCAGAAGCTTGGAAATGTGTCTTTGAAATGGGAAATACAGTATCATGCATTTATCTTGGTTCACTTTTCCGGACAGGTCTGCCTTAAAAGCTGGGATTTTGAGGAATCCATGGAAAAAGGCTGTGTGAGTATGCAACTCTTAACGTGGATGGAAATATTTAGACCAAATCTGGATTTATAAGCCTGGATGTAGGATTCTGAGGTACTGTGTGAGTGCATGTGTTTGTAAACTACAGGAAGAACTTGCAGTCTAAACCTACTTCAAAAATTCCAGATTACAGAGACAGATTCATCAGTCAGAAAAGAAGGTCCAGTTGTTCCAAGAGAGTTAGGAATAAAATCATATCACAGAAAGAGATTTGATACAGAATCCACAGCCTTAAATCCTTACCAGGAAATGTCTGTACCAGCCAACAAGTTGAAATGTTAGAGCTTGTAAAAGAGCCGTGTAGGAGCTCACTAACAGAAAATTGACTCAGGATATGTGAGATTTGGCTTCAATTCCTTCCTCTCCCATTTGAATTTCATCACCAATTTCCTAGGTGACTTCTGAGATATAATTTAGTTTCCTCCAGTGAGTGACTCCTGGTAAAACAGCGACAGAATGAACAAGTGAGCATGGCTTTCCAGATGGGTGGTGGGAGTAAGTCAGTCAAGATGGGAAACCTGGATTCCATTCAGTGAAAAATAAAATACTGGCAGCAGTGAGAGCATCCACCTGAGTAACATGAAATTTAGAATTGGGAGAGGAATTGGTCTCCTGCACCTTGTAGCAATGATATGTTTCATAAAAATGGGGGAAGGAGTTCTCCAGCGAAAACTTCTTTTAACCTAATATTTGGATTTCAGAAAGTTCTGACCAGCCAGTGGTAGTGTCCTGAACATGTCTGCACAGCTGTTACACAAATTGTTCTGCAAAGAATGATTGAATCCTGCAGTTTGCTTCAGATTCGTATTTTTTTCTATGATGATGGTGCTATTTCACCTGAGTTAGTTATCACAATGATGGATTGCAAATTGCCCAAGCAAATGATGTCTGCATCCAGAAAGGAGTTAAACTACCAGCAGACTTGACTCTATATTGAATCTGTTGTTGAGATAGAACTATTGCAAAATCTCCCTAAGAATTAGAGACTAGCCTTCAAGACAGACACTTCCAGCAACCAAATGTACAGGCTGCTTCGCTCAGAGCCACTTTATCTGGAGCAGAAGAGAAGATATCTACACTTGGAATACTTTGATAGCTAACTCTGATATATGTAACAGTATTTCAGATTGTTGGGAAACGGTCCATAGCATCAGGAAAGAAAACAGATAAGAGAAAAGCTTAAGGATAAAAAAAATTGTTCGCTAAATATTCTTTACTTTAGTAGTGATTTTGTAGCCACAAATGTTCTTAGAAAACATAACAGTGACAGGCAAATCTGCAAATAATATCTAAGACAGGTTAGGGCTCCAATGTGTGTATTTGTCTTATATGATCTATAAAAATTCACACGGCATAGAGCTACATCCTCAACACATTTGACCATTTTGATAAAGGCATGAGTGTGATAGTAGCTTACATGTTCAAAGGTATGTTCAGTCTGTAGCCCATGGGGCTGCATGTAGACCAAGTCCAGACCATCCTGCAGTTGCCTCCTGCCCCAAGCCATCATGGTTTTAGTTCTGCCCCACAAGTGACCCAGCCTGACCTTAAACTGTCCCTCATAATTCAGCAACAACTAAATATCCATGTGCGATTAGCACTGCCTGGGTAGAAACCAGGGCACAGAGAGGGCACAGTGCAGTTTTAAGTTATGGCAATTTTTAGCATTTTGATACACTGGGAAAATACAGTCATAAAATCATAGAATTGCTCAGGTTGGAAAAGACCTTCAAGATCATCATTTCCAACCACAACCTAACCATACTACCCTAATTCTAACAATCCATTGCTAAATCATGTCCCTGAACACCATACCCAAATGGATTTTAAACACTTCCAGGGATGGTGACTTAACCACCTTCCTGGGGAGACTATTTCAGTGCTTATTAACTCTTCCTGTCAAGAAGTTTTTCCTCATATCCAACCTAAACCTCCCCTGATGCAACCTACTGCCATTTTACCTTGTCCTGTCACCTGTCACCAGTGAGAAGAGACAAGCCCCACTCTCAATGCTATCACCTTTTAGGTATTTCAAAAGAGCAATAGGGTTTCCTCAGCCTTCTCTTCCCCAGACTAAACAGCCCTAGTTTCCTTAGTTGCACCTCGTAGGTCGTATTCTCCAGGACTTTCACAAGCCTTGTTGCCCTTCTTTGGACCTGTTCCAGCACATCAACATTCTTTCTGTATTGAGATGCCCAAAACTGAACACAGTAATCAAGGTGGGGCCTCATCAGTGCCAAGTACAGGTGGAGGATTACTTCCCTAGTCCTGCTCACAACACCATTCCTGATATAAGCCAGGATGCCATTGGCCTTGGCCACCTATGCACACTTGCATCCTCATATTCAGACAACAGTCCATCAGCACACCAACATCCCTTTCTGTCAGGCAGCTTTCCAGCCACTGCTACCCTAGGCTGTTGGGCTGCCTGGGGTTGTTGTGACCAAAATGCAGGTCACTTAGCCCTACTGAAACTCATACAGTTCACCTCAAATCCCATTAACAGTGAAAAATTTGCAGCCATGCTTTCTGCTTTGATATAAGAATTAAAGAATAGGTTTGAATGTTGCCAAAATGATTATCAATTTATAACTCAATTTCCAGTTGATATAAACATATTACCTGTCGTTTTTCAAAAGAAATGTATAGAGTCACAGATATTCAACTCAAAAATTTGACCATGTTTTTCTACCACACTTTCATAAGATCTCTTCTATAAGAGAAAAATATTCCTCACTTCACAATCATGCTTTATTCATGTCATTGCTTTTTTGACAGTAAGCACAATCGTGAAAAGCTATTTTCAAATGTGAAGCACTAAAAGGGTAACATTTTATCAAAAATCTCTAATGAACAATGTGAGAGCTCACTAAGAATTGCAATCATTGACACTGAATGAGACTGGTGTGTTAGTTTCACATAAACTAGGTCAAATATCCAAGTAGTTCTTTTTATTGCTTTCCCTTTTTAATTATTTTAATAAAAATATTAGAAATTAAGATATTTTGTTGCTTACATATTAATAATATTGTATATTTTGTGAAAAGGCTGCACTAAAACTAATGCGTGTTTTTTTTCCTTGTGCCCATGATGACAGGGAGATGGTGGTATGTCAGCAGAGGACGAACTTTCTCACCAATATCCTGTTACATGTTGTTGCTGTGTGACAGATGGCAGCAGAGGAGCATTCTGACAAAACAGTACCTGATAAGAAAGATAGAACGAAGAAAAGGTGTGTAATTGAATCTTCCATGCATTAAAAATGGCACCCACTGACATTCATAGATCCTTGAACATTTATGGAGCTCAAACAGTGGATGTGAGCACAGTGAGGCAATGGTGGTGTTTCAGCAGTGGTGGCAGTGGGTCACTTCTGCTGGTGCATATTTTTGTGTGGCACACAAGCTCTTGCTCATTGCTGGCAAAAAATGGATAGCTAATGGTGGTGACTATGTTAAAAAAAAATAGTGTTTTGTAGCTGAGAATTTGCTCTGTCAAACAGTATTATTGTGCTTTTTGTTGTCATTTCCATGGAAATAAACAGAAGGCACTACTTTTGGAGTAATCTATGCTACTCATGACCGTTCCTGTTCTGTCTGCAGTTCAGGCAAGCCAAAAGGTTAGACACCCATGGCTTACATAAACACTGTGTTCCATCTGATTTTGTTCACCAGTCTTCTGTGGTCCAAAACAACCATCACAAAAGCCAGCTGAATGCTTGCGATACAATCAACCTCACTGTAGAAAATACATTTTTTTTCCCCTTTCTTTTGTTAGCACTGGTGATGGTTATAGGCATTCCCACCTTCTCCTATGTCCTCTGGCTTTCCATAAGGATATGAGTTCATTTTCTGAAAGTATAACATTTCTCCTTTAAATAGCATGAATACCTATTTGTTATGAACGGCAAACATAACTTGTTTCTGTAGAGGAGCAAAACTGAGCCTTCTTAGGAGCCCTGAATGAGTTCTAGCACTATTTCTTTAGAAGCAGAAATTGTGATTGGTGGCAGAGAACAATAAAATCATATCAGAGACTTGCTCATTTTTTGCATACGTCTCTGGAGTCCGCTGTCCAAATACAATAAACAGTAGTATCTTCCTAAAAGCTTGTAAAATACACATTTAATGTAATATTAATAGGATAGTTAGTCTCCTAAAAGATTAAAAATTAAAATGTACATATAGGGTGGTGAATACAAGAGCATTGTAAAAACTGCAGTTCAGAATTGTTAAATTTTCATGACAAAGAATCTAATTTGGATTTAGCATAAAGTAAAACTACTACACTTGAGGGATAGTTACCACTAAAATGAAATTTGTAATCCTAAAACACAGTATAGTAATATATCCATGTACATTTAAAATCCCACAACTCATTGTGTGGAATTTCAGTTGCATTTCAGAGTAGGCTCTGAGGTGACTTGACAGTGATCTTTCAAAATCTAAAGGAGAACTACAGGACTGAAAGAAACAGACTCTTAAGCAGGGTCTGTTGTGACAGAACAAGGGAAATTGTCCCATAATTAAAGAAGGTAGATTTAGGTCAGATATAAGGAACAAATCTTTTACAGTGAAAGTGGTGAAGCACTGGAACAGGTTGCCCAGAGATGCAGCTGATGTCCCATCCCTGGAGACTTTCAAGGGGAAGTTGGATAAGGCCCTGGGCAACCTGACCTAGCTGTGCATGCCCCTCCTCATTGCAGGAGATTTGGACTAGATGGTGTTCAGAGGTTCCTTCCGATTCTAAGGATTCTATGATTCTATGTTTTGCATATTTAGATGCATTTTTTTGTAAAGCTACTGAGTTTTCGGAAATTACTGCTATACGAAAAGCAGAAATCCACTTACAGTAAACCTAAAAATTGGAATTTGATAATATTTAAAATGACTGAATAGAATTCCCTAGTGGGAATATATATATATGATAGAACTTATTTCTGTCCTTAATACTTGTAATACTCCTGAGTAAGATGAGAAGCGCGTGTAAGCTGAAAAACATACTGAACTCTGAGTATAATAATATGGAGTGCACATTTTTCTGCTTTATCAGCATCATTTTTAGACCAGATAAGTTCATGACAGATTGATGGTCAGAAATAGAATGGTTTTGAGCTGAAACATCTACCTCTTGTTTGTCTTGTCTGTCTTTCCTTTCTAGCAACTAGAGGCTGTGGGGCCACAGAAAGTACTCAAACTCTATAAAGAAGAAAAGCTGGGTATAGAAGGATCCAGAGACACCTGTCATTGGTGTTTTCATTAGTATCTTGGAAGACAGAATAGAAATAAATCGTATAAAATCTTCCTTGACCAAAATCTGGAACTGATGTGAGACCTTTGCAGAATTAGTTATCTGAATATTCCAACTACCAGATAAATGATAAGTTGAGATATAACAAACACTGCTTCAATAGAAGAACTGAAAGGTCTTGAATAATGTAATCTAGAGAAAGGATTATGCAGAAACATGATACAAGCATATAAGAAAACAATGTGTTTACAGTATTCAGCATTGAGTAGGACAAGATATAAAGGATACTAATCTGTTTTAAGAATACAAGAAATCCCCTAATGACAAGATAAGCAAAGGCTAGGCTCAATGAGATTTTTTGAAATATTCTTAAGAATTTCCATCTCAGTTCTTGTAAGCACAGCTGGCTCTGTCCTGAATTAGTATAGACTCCTTGGAGTCACTTCCACTTCCAATTTTGCACTAATTTGAAAGTGCTAGAAATAATGACTAGCATGAGCATTATGACAGTAGCTTAAAATTCAAACTAAAAGATATCAAGATCTTAGGTGTCTAAATCTATCATTTTTATATATTATCATTCCCTTTGAAATTTGTGATTACAGATGCCCTGAAAATAGAGGGGGGGAAAGCATTGTATAAATTGTGATAAAATCATAAGTGTTTGTCAGTACACTTGAAATGGAAAATTACTGCACATGGTGCAATTTAGAAACAAAATCCCTTTTACATCATTCAATCAATCCACTTTAAGCAGTGAAATTATTTTCCAAGAAACACTCTAGTTAGTTGGAATGTCTGAACAAAAGTAAGGGAAAATTAAACCCATGTAACTTGCTCCAAAAATAATGCCTCTTATTTCCATGGAAACTACAACAGCTACAAAGAGCACAATAACACTGTTTGATGGAGAAAAGTATCAGCTACAAAATGCTTTTTTTTTTTAATATAATCACCACCATTAGCTATGCATTTCACCAGCCATGAACAAGCAACTGTATGTTATTCTCCTTAAAAATCATTATGGCCACCCAGAACATGGCTTGCCTTTCATGTCTCTTTCATCACTACTGAAATGCACCACCCACTGCTTCACTGTGCTCACATTCACTATTTGGTCTCCATAAACATTCATCAAGCATCAGTGAATGTTAATGAATGCTATTTTTTCTGTATGGAGGAATTCATATAATTTCTGAGCATATCATCGTCATTCACTGATAATTAAAAAAACAACAAACGAATTCAGATGTATATGTCTATTCTTATAGCTCTAGCACCACGGGGAAAGGTGGAGTTCAATAAAATTTTTAAACTGTATGAAAGTGCTGTTTGTATAAACAATGCTTGTATTAAAACAATGATTCATTTTATTCTTACGTTTTTAGAAATACTAACCTAGTAAAAGGATTCTGAATACCGTATCTAGATTTCACTGCTACTAACAAATTTTTACCTGGCATCAACTGTTTTTAAATACGGAAATTTGGTGTGCATTTTATAAAATAATGCTGACGTAAGAGGTGAAATTTGTTCATTTGTAAGAGCTTGAAGTTCAAAGGACAAGCAGTTTAAAAACATTCTGAAGTATTTTATATTTTTAATTCTCAATCAGAGAAACTCACTCTTTCAAGAAATAAAGACCAGAAATTGAGCAGGATTCTAAAGCTAATTATGTGGATAAAGAAAGACAGCCACACTCTGTACAATTCAATATGTACATACACTGTTATGCTAAAGCAAATGAACTCTTAACAAAATACTGTGAAAAACACATATCTCACAATGACACCACAAGATACAGGTTGTTTTCAGTTGTCTGAAACTTGGACAAGCTTTCAAAACTTGCTGAATACGGGATGCTACAGTCTGTAGCATTAGAGAATGAAATGGACATCCAGTGTGAACTAACATAGCTCTCACTTCCGCTCGATGGCAGTGCTCCCACCTTATAAACTACAAAATTCTGCTATTAATTAAGCAACCTTATTTGCCATCTTTCTCTAGCCCTCACTCAAGACAGGGATTTTTTTTTTTTTTTTTTAGATTATCAGCATTTCTTTTTTTAAATTAAATCAGAATAAAATAACACGTATTGATATTTTTGTTGTGTACTATAATGGAATACTTGCTTCATTTCTTATTATTGAAGGTGTATGATAAATAAGGATTAATAAGATATTTGAATCCCAAAAAAATTTACATTCTAATACATTCAAAATTTTATGTCCCTTGGATTTGTTGCTTGATATACAGTAAGGCATCCTGACATTTCAGACGGATGACTGCTGGATATTAGGAATAGTTAAGGTAATATTTATCTCTTCTTAATTTCAGGTCTTTACATGCTTTGTCTTACAGCACTCTGTTCTCTTGTATTTTAAATACTGTGTTGGTCATAGAAGCATAGAATCATTTGATTTGGAAGAGACCTTTAAAAGTCAATCAATCCAAGTCAGGGGTACATACCACCAAGACCAGGTTGCATTGAGCTTGTTCTAGCCTAACCTTTAATATCTCCAGGGACACAGCATCCACAAATTCTCTGGGCAGCATGTACCATTGCCTTGCTATCTTCATTGTAAAAAATTTTCCCTTATATCCAATCTAAATTTCCTCTCTTCTAAGTTCAAAACCATCTCCCCTCATCCTATCAGCCCAGACTCTGCTAATGAGTCTGTTGCCCTTCTTTCTTACAACCCCCTTTCAGATACTGAAAACTCCCCTGAGTCTTCTCTTCTCTAGGCTGAAGAGCCCCAATAGGAGAGGTATTCCATGCCTTGAGTCTATTTTGCCACCCTCCTCTGGATGCGCTCCATTAAGTAGAGTCCTAAGTACAAGAGAGATGCAGACATCTGGACTCTGAACTTCAGGTGAGGTCTCAACAGCATGGAGCAGAAGAGCAGGATCAACTTCTTTGACTTGCTGACCACAACTCTTTTGATGCAGCCTAGGGTACAGTTGGCTTTGTGGGTTGCAAGGGCATGTTGCTGGCTCATGTCCAGCTTATCATTCATCCATATCTGCAAGTGCTTTACAGCAGGGCTGCATTCAATCCTTCGGCTTGTACTGATATTGGTTGTTGCCATGATCCAGGTGCAAAACCTTGCATTTGGCTTTTTTAAACCTCATGAGGTACTCCTAAGCCCAGTGCTCAAGCTTGTCTAGGTCTCTCTGGATGACATCCTGTCCCTCAAATGAATGACTACACTGCACAGCTTGGCATCATCTGCAAACTCACTGAGGGCAGACTCAGTTCCATTATCAATGTAATTGATGACAACATTAAAGATCTGATCCCACTGCAACTGCTGAAGAACACCATTCACTACTGACCCCCATCTGGGCACTGAACCATTGACCACCACTCTCTGGGAATGATCTTAATACCAGTTCCTTAATACCAGTTCCTCATCCATTTAACAGTCCATCCAACAAATCTGTATCTTTCTAATTTGGAGTAAAGGATGTTGTGGGAGACTGTCAAAAACCTTACTGAAAGCCAGATAGATGACAAGTGGCTTTTCCCTAGTTCACTGACACATCATAGAGGGATAGGTCCTATCTAGGTTGACTAAGCAGGACTTGCTTTTTGGTGAAGCCATCCTGATTATCCCATCATCTTTCTCACTGCCATGCGCCTCAGCACAGATCATAGGAGGATCAGTTTCATGATATTCCCTGACACAGAAGTGAGACTGACAGGTTGGTAGTTCCCTGGGTTGTCTTTACTAACCTTAAAAGTGAGCGCAACACCGCCTTTTTTCCAGTTACCGAAGACTTCACCTGATTGCCACAACTTTTCAAATATACTTGAGTGTCTTGACAACCATATCAGCCAATTCCTTCTTGACTCTGGGATGCACCTCATTGGGACCCATAGATTCATGAATGTTCAGGTTCCTCAGGCAGTCTCAAACCAAATCTTCACTTACAGTCAGAACATTACTTCCCCAGTTCCCACCTTCTTAACCATCTACTCAAGGGGTTGTGAAGGTCAGTTGCCAGCAAAGACAGGCAAAAATTTGAGTACCACAGCTTTCTTGTCCACAGTTAACAGCCTGCCTATATTGTTTACTAGGGAACAGTAGAAGGCTATGGGAGCAGACGTGACCCAAAAAGCTCCCAGAACATGTAAGTGAAGAAAAACATTTGGAGTTTTTCTTCTTCTTCTGACTTAAAAGAAATAAAACAGTAGCAGAACAATTTGCCTCGTGACTAACAGAGCTGGAAAAAGAATGTCTGGAACAAGAAAATTCTGGTTAGGAGAGAATGGAGATTTCAGAGCACAGCAGCTTCCTTTTTAACGCATTACTGCTCAGAGTCTGAATATCTACACCCTCAAGAGATGCAACGAAAATCTCAAGATTTCAGTGAATGCCTTTGTTACCATGGACATTTTACATTATCTGTCATGCAGAACTAATTTCCCTATTTCATACATAGTGGTTTTTGTGGTGCTTACTTTGCATCTATCTTGGTAAAGAGTTCACTGGAGAGTTTATACTGACCCACGTGGGAGTAACTTGGTGTCTTACGACAAAGATTTAAAATGTATGTTTGCTTCTAGAAGAGTATCATTTGTGTTACTAGAATGCAGATAAGTGAGCATGCTACAGGCAAAGGCACCTACCTAACAGGAGTGGCCTAAGAGCTGACCACTGATCATCATTTGGTTCCTTTTACAAGCTGTGTGCCTTGTCTCCTAAAAGTACATAAAAAAGGCTATGTTAGCTTAGTCCCTAAATTTTTAGGCAGCTGCATTTAAAGAATACAACTGTTAGCTCTCCACCTCCATTAGCAATTCAATGCATTTTTTTTTCCTTTTTGACCACACATTCTAGCAAATATATAAAGCTGTTTCTGACCCACATGTTGTATGTTATTAAAATGCCTGGTGCTTCAAGATACTTTTGGCAATCAAGGGCTGAAATTACTAGTTTTAGAAATTAAGCCTGAGTCTTCTGTCTGCACTTGGAGTCATTTTTCAAGAATTTCAATAAAACTTTACGTGGTTCCGCAATGTTTTAACAGCAAATACTACAAAGCAATCTTTAGTGCAACAAAAAAAAAAAATCTATATTTGTGCCAGTTTCAAAATCAAGATTAGATTGCTAAGATCATTAGCTGTTAGAGAAATTCAGTTCTGGCTTCAACAATTGGGTGGTAAATGTGTCTTAACTGTAAATGGCAAACCAAAATGCTTTCTCAGAAAAATACCTTGAAGCATTGCATGACTCATAGGAGCACAAACAAGATTTAGAACTTTTCACCTGTATAGTGGTGTTATGATTTCAAATGAGCAGCTGAAAGCTGCTCACTGAAAATAATTTTGGACATCTTGACAGAGCTCTAACAATGATTTGAAGTAATTTTAAAGGGCTGTGCTGTTGCTGACAACACTGGGGGGGGGGGGGGGG
>VXAB01008105.1:109944-142918 GCA_013399175.1 Odontophorus gujanensis
TTTAGCTATTACCCAACTTGCAGAATAAAAGCCATTCCAGTACACTTTTCTTTTGAGCTGATTCCAATCAGAAACCCACATTGATCTGGTCTGCACACTTTGTCTTCCCCATAGAACTGGGCATCTGGCTTTACTGCACTTGATAAGCTTTTCTTTAATCACATCAGTTTAAATATTGTCCTGCCAAACATATCAACGTTTCTTTATGATATTTGTGAGCAATTCAAGGAAAGAATAATTTTTACACCTTTTAAAAAACATTGTTTGCAAGTTCCTGTCCATAGCCAATGATTTTGAGTATCGTGCCATGAAAAATACTTACTTGCAAAAGACTTTAAACATCAATCAAAAGATTTAAGTGGGAGTTAAGGAAAGCCAAAGCATCCTAAGACCTTTATCTTTCATTAAGCTTTTTAGTAGGTATGAAGAGCTATTAAAAAAAGAGGTATCTCATCTCTCCCTCTTCCTACCTGGATTATCTATAAACTCAGGATATGCAATCTGAAACAAATTTTCCAAACACAAGAGAGGCAGTGTGTCATTACTACAACCAATAAAGAACAGATTCTGGAAAAGGGACAATGGTCAATGCTTTAGTCTGACTGTGGTACATCAGGAATAAAAGAAGTCTCAGATGACATGCTGAAAACCTCTTTAAGATCTGGAAAAAAATCTACCACCTATAGTTACTTGCTTACTGCTACAGTATTGTGTTGTTTGTAGTTAAGGGGTGGTGCTGGGTTTTTCAGTGGAGACAGGTTTTTCAATGAGCTATGACCCCAGGGAGGTCTCTCTTGCCTTCACATCACTTTAGATGCTGTGCGGAATGCTCTATGCAATCTGCACTTCGTGGAGTCCATGAGATGGTACTGTGTGAAGCACCC
The DNA here is from genome assembly GCA_013399175.1 of Odontophorus gujanensis. Taxonomy (NCBI): domain Eukaryota; kingdom Metazoa; phylum Chordata; class Aves; order Galliformes; family Odontophoridae; genus Odontophorus; species Odontophorus gujanensis. The sequence goes on from VXAB01008105.1 coordinate 110,829, forward strand.
ATTCTGCCCATAACAGTACTCAAGTCACAACTAATAAGCAGGGCTGAGAAAGTAGGTTTCTCTCCCTCTTATATAACCAGAAACAAAAAATTGAAGATTTTTTATTTCAAGAAAGAAACCTCTCCTTAAGTTTTAGTTTGTCTTAATCACCAAAGACTAAGAATAAATTAGCATTCCACTGAAAAGATCTTCTCAGTAAAACAACACCTCTACTTTAACTAATCTTGCAGAAAGATATAAGCAGAGCAGCCTTGTTCTAGAAGAGATATCTCAAAATAAGGTAAGTTGGTAGGTATGTCTCCTAAATATAAGGCTGTATAAATGCACAACTGAGAGCCTGCAAAGGCAAAGGTACCCGCACAAACAAGGAGATGTTACAAAAGGAAAGAAAAATGAATGCTCACCCATCTCCAAGGACCTAGGCTTGCAGGGAAAGAACTCCAGAGAAGGGATCTCCTGCAAAAGGACCTTCCTCTATGACAGTCAGCCCTTAAATGAGAGCTAAGAGGAACTGAGCATGGCTCCACCCCTTCCTGTTGCACAGGTGAATTGCCTTCACCTGTGCTCCCAGGGCAGTCTGGGTCTTTCCTTCAGGTACTCTATCAGTGGTTCAGGCCATGACTCAGCAGTCCCCATACAGTGGCACCACTTTGTAATTATGTCAAGATATACAAAACTATACACAGTGATGAAACAGATACCTACCTTTGAACAGTACACAGAATTTCTCTTCCAAATAATAGCACTAAACGCTGAGCCTATGAAAAATTCAACATCTGCATGGTCAGGATACAGAGGAAAAAGAACCCTTTTATGATGCCTGGCAATTTGAATCAGAAAAAATCTCCCCCCTACCTGAAGTCTGCAGTTTGACTTAATTCTGGAAATGACAACAGGACATGTTCACTGGAACTACTGAAGGAATGTAATGCTATTAGCAGTATCAGCACAACCTGCCTACAGGTAGCTGTGGCCAACCTCCAGCACTCCTGAGAAAGCTTGCTTTTCAGAAATCAGGCTGAACGCTAAGGACAATTCCTGCCTAGTGGCTCAAGAAAACCAACATTAACCTTTCAGCTTGAGATATAATATAAATGTGAGACAGATAGAAAGTATTTTAATGTTGGTTGGTTGGTTGGTTAGCTTTATGTTTCCTTACATTTGCCCAACATTTCATTTAATCTGTTTCTCTTTATTTTCTCTTCCAGGCTGCAGAGCTAGGCCTGTTTGCTGCTATCCCAGTAAACATGCTGGTTGTGTATTAGACTTTGTTCAGATAGCACATTCACGTCTTCTTTTTTCCTTCTCAAGGATAGCACACTTAATGTTAAACAGAACAACAGGAAACACATACAATAATTCCAGCCTTACACGCATAAATTCCAGCTGGTTATTTTCACTGGTTTTCTTACTCTTGTAGTGCCAAGCCTCAGTTTTTGCTTTTTTTTTTTCCTCAGATGTAGCTGTAACACAGTTGCTTGGAGCAACAAAAGGCTGGCAAAGTAGGACAAAGGGAATAGAAATCAGGAGGAACACTGCACCTACAGTGCTAAAACAGTGCCTCTACCTGGCTGATGCCATTAATACCAGCTTGTGAATTTATATAGAACATACGTAGGTATATACATATATGTGTATAATGCATGCATGTATGTATATATTAGCTATAATTATGCACTAGAAGCATGGTGTCATTCAAGCTTACACTGAAACATATTAGTCTGGAAAGAGAAATTATTTTTTAGAGAGAAAAATGCCACTACTGAATAACAGTCTAATTACTTCCTGAAGCTCCTAGATGTTCATTAAAAATCCCCACTCTAAATGTCATTTAAGCAAAACTCCAGTTAGCCAGTGAAACCTGAAAAGAGCTCACTTCGAAATCATCATGTTACAGTTTAATTGAAATGTACATTAAAGCCCCTAACCAGTAAAGCATTTAAGCATATGTTGAAATCAATGGGAGTACTTGTACATTAAAATTTAAATATATGTTTAAATATTCTGCTACACTAGATTACCATACATTCTGTTTTCTCGCTTGTTGGCCAAATCTTTCTCCTTGTCTCTCTATCAGTTCTGTTCAGTCCCTTCCTATTTCCTCTAGCTGGAGGTTAGTTGCTTCCAATTAACTCTGTCTGAATCTTTGTCAAGGGTAAGCACATTTCATCGTATCAAAACCTTCAATTTCTTTACTTAACTTGCTACTGTGTTTCTGACATCAGCATTCATTGAACTAGTAATCATCACTGTTAGATGGCTCCTCTTACCATTTGTGCTGCATTGTAAGTGCCTTCTCTGTCTGTGTTCATACTGCTGCATCCGCTCAGCTTCATGCTGCTCCGGACACTGTGCTCTCTTTTTAAGGGTAGCTATTGAGGGGTTGCAGTACTGCTCTTGTTGCAGTCAGTTGTTTTGCTGTCTTTTCTGCTCCTTGCTTGTACATTTCTTTTCAACTAAGTAGTAAAGAATTTAAGTACTTACGGTTCATGCTGCATGCAAGAAATGAAGGTTACTGCCATTGTAACCGTCTCCTTTACCCATGGTGAAGCTTTTTTTAATTTATGGTCAAATTGCATGATGACTTTGATAAACTTACACTTGGGCCACCCCAGGAATTTCTGGAATGTTGTCATTCTATAAATGCCCTTCTGCTTCATATGTTCATTTTCTCATCATATTTTTGAATATTTCCATCTCATTTCCATTTTTTTTACAAGACACACAGACTTTCTGTTTCAAGATATCAAAATTAGGCAGAAGAGTAAACTGCTGAAGCAAAGCTTCCAGATATCCTGGGAAATTTTGCTTCAGGCCTTTAGAATTATTTCTCTGTGTAGTTAGGAAAAATGAATGTCTTGAAAATCATATTTTCTTAAGTCACTGAGCCATGTCTGTAAGCCTGAAAATCTTGAGTTTAATGAGACATATTAGGCCTGCCTGTGAAAATCTGACCTCCACAATATTTATGAAAGAATGTCTAGTGACTTCAGCCCTGGAGTAGGACTTCCAAAATTGCCCTTGGGAGACAGCTATGTCATCTTAACACACAGTACTGAGGTGTTGAATCAAGACAGGGTCACAAAACTGCGGAGAATCATAAGACTGACATTTTTATGGCTTTATACCTATTGTAGGTCATTTGTGGAACCTGACACATAAGATATATATCCTGGAAAGAAACATTCAGTACCAAAAAGAAAGAGCAATTATTCTTTTCCAGTGTAGCTATTGGAATTCACAACTCGCATGCTACTTTTGATAAATTAGTTATGCTAGTTAAAAGAGCTGCATTTCACACTGCTTCAAGGATAGACAAACAAGGCAGATAATATAGCAGCTACATTAAGATTCCCTACATTTATGTTGCCTTTAGCATAGGTTATCAGCCTAGCAAAGTCCACCATCAATCTTGTCATAACTTTCCCCTTCATTAAAAGTTGTTTATTGTAAAAGGGAAAAAAGAGGCAGGTCTGAGACTGACAGTTGTCACAACTAATGTTAAGGACTACAACACTGATTTCTACATTTGAGCTGGATGTGTAGGCTTCCATCATAGTCAACAGAACTTCTGTTAGCAGTAAATGGAGTCCAGGGTATGATTCATGTCTCAAAATGTAGGTGTCTACTTTAGGCTGAGATGAACTATATTCTGTTGACTGGAAATTCTGGTAAGCATGAAAGTTATTCCCTTGATGTAAGCATCAGTGTTTTAAACACTCATATTCAGTCAGTTGCTAGCCAAACCAGCTGACAAGATAACATCCAGAGAATCTGGGAGCTCTCAAAAGAGAGTATATGGTAACTGTGCAATGTGTTATCAAAAACTAACAAGTGAAAACCAAAAAAAAAACAAAAAAACACACAGAGAAGAAAATGCAGTGTTTCACAGGTGATTCAAAGATGACTAAGATCTAGCACAGACTGGAGTCATAAGTGAGGATACAGAGAAAGATTCCTTGGCCAAAAACAGAACCAGGAAAATTAAAAATTTACAAGAAAACAGCACACTCAGATTTCTTCTAAATATTCTCAACAGACAGCATCATCATCTGTAATTGGGAGACTAGGGAAAAGGAGCAAAACACTGTCTGGTCGAAGATAAAATGATAAGAACTTGGAGAAAGAATATTTGTCTGCTGTAAGTGAAGATGAGGTTTGAGACCATCTAAAGAATCTGAAGGTGCACAAGTCCATGGAACCCAATGAGATCCATCCATTCTGAGGGAATTGGCAGATGAAGTTGCCAAGTTGCTATCCATCATATTTGAAAAGTCATGGCAGTCTGGTGAAGTCCCCGCTGATTGGAAAAGGAGAAGCATTGCCCCCTTTACAAAAAGGGAAGAAAAGAAGACCCAGGGAACTACAGGAAAGTCAGTCTCACCTCTGTGTCTGGTAAGATCTTGGAGCAGATCCTCCTGAAGGCCTTTATAAGACATTTCAAAAATAAAGACAACGTGATTGATGATAACCAACATGGCTTCACCGAGGGCAAGTCATGCCTGATAAACTCGGTGTCCTTTTATGATGGAGTTATAGTGTCAGTGGATAAAGGAAGAGCAATTGTCAATGGTTTAGAGGTGGGAGAACCCATGGACCCATTCCCCTGGAAAGGGGAAAGAGGAAGAAGGGAAAGGGTAGGGAAATGGGCCTGAAAACAAAACAGCAACAACAATATGAGGAGGAAAGCTAATTTACTAAATATAATATTGGAATGCAAGATAACACAATATAATACAATATAAGTAGAATTGAAGCTAATAAATTCAATAAGATAGAGAGAGAGCGTGTCCAAAAATTGAAGGCCTTACTCTAATGCTGAAGATGAGAGATAGCTAGGGAGTACACACACTGCTGAGATGAGCAGATAGGGAAAAGAGAGAGCATCTCATGACATGCAAATAGTTTTGTCTTTCCCTCTGGATGGAAAACAGAAACACAAAGCCCTCTGGGGCATGTAGTTCTTCTCTTCTGAGATAGGTTGTAAGAGGCTCAAAGCTTTGTTCAGCAGCACCCATAATCCAAGACTTAACCTGCTCAACAAGCTTTTAAATTTAATAGTTACTATGAGCACAGTGGTAAGAGAAGTATACGCAGCTGGGCAACATGGAGAAATCTTTTGGCTGTTGCTTCTTTTGGGGATTCAAAATGACTTACGGCGGTCGTCTCAGAAGAGAGGACCACCATGCAATCAGTGCGTATACCTAGCAGCCCAACATGAGATAATCACATGATCAAGTGCTGATTACCCAATGGGAAGGGCATGTACTATGGACATGCTGTTGCAAGTACCATTACCATTGCCTCTGACAAATCAAAAAAAAGTATCCTTGGCAAATACCGTTGCTCCTGACAAACCAAACAGAAGTACCCCTAACAATCAACTACTGCCCCTGGCAACCAGAATGATGCTATGGAGAGGATAAAAGCCCAAAAAGTTCCAAGAAAGAAGGGGTACCCCCTCCACTGAACTTCAGCCATGCAGGTTAATTAGAAATCGCTGTCTGACTTGCTGCCTCCCTATGAACCAATGAGACATTGCTGGAGTGTGGCATCCATCTTGTGACATGCAAACAGTTTTATCTTTCCCTCTGAATGGAAAATGGAAACACGAAGTCCTCTGGGGTATATAGTTCTTATTCTTTTCCTGGACAGTTACACCCAGAACTATTGACGATACATGGAGCTGGAGCATTAACTCTTTACCCTCAGTGCACTATGATGCTATGATGTGGAATAACAACAACAAAAATCATAAAACCATGACAGCAACTGACATCATCCACTTGGACTTGTGTAGTGTTTGACACTGTCTTGCATGACATCCTTGTCACCAGATTGGAGAAAAATGGATTTGATGGATGAACCACTTGGTGGATAAGGAATTAGCTGGGTGATCACACTCAGAGAGTTGCAGTCAATGGCTCAATGTCCAAGTGGAGACTGGTGATGAGTGGTATTCCTCAGTGAGCTGTACTGGGAATGGTGTTACTTAATGTCTTTATAGGTGACATCAACAGTGGGATTGAGTGCACCCTTTGCAAGTTTGCTCCAAGCTGAGTGGTGCAATTGACACATTAGAGGGGAGGGATGCTATCCAGAGAGACCTAAACAGGTTTAAGAGGTGAGCCCATGCCAACCCCATGAACTTTAACAGGGCCAAGTATGAGGTCCTACATCTGGGTCAGGGCAATCCCAAGCACAGATACAGATTGGGCAGAGATTGGCTTGAGGACAGCTCTGACAAGAAGGTTTTTGGGGTGCTGGTTGACGAAAGAGTCAACATGAGTCAGTAACGTGTGTTTGCTGCCCAGGAGGTCAACTGCATCTAGGGCTGCATCAAAGGAAGCTTGACCAACAGGTCAAGGGAGGCAATTCTATCCCTCTACTCTACTCTTGTGGAATCTCACTGCATCCAGTTCTGGGGCCTGTGATGCAAGGACATTGATCGGTTGGAGAGTGTCCAGAGGAGGGACATGAAGATGATCAGAGCATGTCCCCTAAGAGGACAGGCTGAGAGTTAGGGCTTTTCAGCCTAGAGAAGAGAAAGTTCCATGTGGACTTTATAGCACCCTTCCAGTACCTGAAGTGGGCTTAAAGGAGGGCTGGGGAGGGACTTTTTATGAGGGTATGTAGTGGCAGGACAAGGGGAGATGGTTTTAAACAGGAAGAGGGGATATTTAGACTAGATATTAGGAAGAAATTCTTTACTGTGAGAGTGGTGAGAAACTGGAACAGGTTGCTAGAGTGGTTGTGGATGCCCCCTCCCTGGAAGCATTCAAGGCCGGTTGGGTGGGGCTTTGAACAACCTGATCTAGTGGGAGATGTCCATGCCTAAAGCAGGGGGTTGGAACTGGGTGATCTTAAAGGTCCCTTCCAACCTAAACTATTCTATGATTCTAACATAGTTTTGGAATGAAGAGAAGGATTCATACGAAAGAGGAATTACATAGGAAGAGCAGAGACAACATGAATATCATAGAAAGTGGAAGCTCTGGGGATAAGAGATTGTTTGCAAATATACTCCATCTTCTGTCTATCTACCTTCCATCTGTCTATCCAGTCTTCCTAGAGACTCCACCACAAGGAATGCAACATTTTCTGTCACATAGACTGAAATCTATGGCAAAATTATCACTACATCCTTCCATTCCTTTGCCAAGGAAAATATCACGGTAGTTGCATGGTAAATTTTCCATGTTCAAAGTAAACAAGCACTTTTTCTTTGGGGCAAGACAGTCTCTTAATGTGCTCATTTCCACAGGGTAAATTGTTAATAATTAACAGCTTTTAATTTAGAGAAATTATATGAGGAGTAACCAGCTCCTCTGAGTGGCACTTACAGTTTTTTTGCCACTAGAAAATTACATGACATTTAAACTTTAGAGAGTTAAGAAAGAGAGGTCTGTTGTAAAATAACACATTTACATAGGGGTAAGACTCACAAAGCAAAGTAAGATTAACTTCAAAGAGTCTTCTAGTTGTATCTGTCCGCAAGGTAGCTGGCAGAGAGATTTGTTTCAGAAACTGGATCAATGAAGTGAAACAACTGCCAGATTTTTGCCTTGCTTTCAGGGTGCTTCAGCTGGGGAAACAAAAAGGAAAAAAAGGGGTTGATGCAGATCTATTTTGTTTCTCCATGTCTCCCTTTTGCAATTTCCTTGCATTAGAGGGACCCTTGATTAATACTGTTGTGGTTTATCATTGTCAGGCAACTCAGCACCACATGGCTGATCACTAATTCTTCCCACAGTGGGAAAGGGAAGCGAATCAAAAAGGTAAAAGTGCGAGAACTTATGGGTTGAAATAAAGACAGAGTATTGGTTAGAGCAAAAGCTGCATGAACAAGCAAAAGAAGACAAGGAATTCATTCACTACTTCCCACTGGCACTTTCAACCTCTTCCAGGAAAGCAAGGCTCTTCACAGGTCACAGTTTCTTGGGAAGACAAATTACATCAATTCAAGAGTCATCCACTTATTCCTTCTTTGCTCCAGTTTTTATTCCTGCTCATGTCAAAATATAATGTGGAATATCTCATTGGTCAGTGTGGATCATCTGTCCAGCTCTCCCTTCCCAGCCCTTTGTACATCCCTGTCTCCCTACTGGCAGGGCAGCACACGTCGCAAGATGGTCATCCCCATGCCTCAAGACATCTTCTATCTAGAACAAAAGAAGGGTGAATGTCATAGGAGACTCCCTTCTGAGGAGAACTGAGGGCCTGGAATGCTGACCAGACCCTACTCACGGGGAAGTCTTCTGCCTCCCTGGGCCCTGCATCAGGGATATCATAAGGAGACTCCCTAGTCTGGTGTGGTCATAGAATCATAGAATCATAGAATTATAGAACCAGCGAGGTTAGAAAAGACCTCCAAGATCATCCACTCCAACTGTCCACCTATCACCAATAGTCCCTCTATTAAGAAGGACTTCAGGGTATTGGGGAAGTTAGTGCATAAAATGGGAGCTCAGGTGGTGTTTTTCTCCATCTCTTCAGTAGTAGGGAAAGATACTGAGAGGAGCAGGAAAAACCACCTGATCAACAGATAGTTAAGAGGCTGGTTTCATTGATGGATTTTTTGTTGTTTTAAATTGTGGGGTGGTTTACTTGGCACTAGGCTTCCTGGAAATGAGAGGGGTCCACTTGGGTCCAAGGGGGAAAAGGACTCCAGCTCAGTAGCCCAGGACTCAGTTACAAGACTTTGAAGTAGATTGGAAGGGGCAAGGGGATAGACTCATGCTCACTAGAGACGATGCAGGCAGCAGGAACAGGGAGGTGATAGTCCCTCTGTGCTCAGCACTGGTGAGGCTTCACCTTGAGTACTGTGTTCAGTTTTGAGTCCCTCACCACAAGAAAGACATTGAAGGCTTGAGGTGTGTCCAAAGAAGGACAACAATGCTATGAAGGGTCTAGAATGGAAGTCCTATACGGAGTGGCTGAGAGAATTGGGATTGTTTAGTCTGTAGAAGAAAAGGCTCAGAGTAGATCTTATCACTGTCTATGGCTACCTAAAAGGAGGTTGTGGTGAGGTGGGGGTTTGTTTTTTCTCCCAGGTAACAATGATGGGGTGAGAGGTAATGGCCTTAAGTTGCACCAGAGAAGGTTTAGATTAGAAATTAGGAAAAGTACCTTCTCAGAAAGAGTGGTGAGGTATTGGAACAGGCTGCCCAGGTAAGTGGTGGTGTCACTGTCCCTGGAGGTGTTCAAGAGAAGGGTAGATATTACTCCAAGTGCCATGGTCTAGATTGGTAAAAAGCGCGGGTTGATGGTTGGACTAGAAGATCTTATTTGTCTTTGCAGTCTTAATGTTTCTATGATTCTATGAAGAAACAGAAGAGTTCTTGGGTTTGTGTAAGGACTTCAATGCAACAAATAAACCACAGTGTGCTGTCACAAGAAATCCCAAGCACAGTACCTTTGTGAGCCTCTATAAAGAAGATTAACTCTATCTCAGCCAAAAAAAATAAGACAATCAGACTACAATCTTCTGTCTGTAATGTGTTGTCCTTATGTATGTAAACTGTGGGAGGAATCACAAAATTTGTGACCTTTCAATATTTTGATTATATTAATATTCTACTCCACAGAAGGAATGGTAGGGGTTTTTATGACACTTCATTTCCTGTGGGAAAAGGAACAGAAGACGAGGATGTATGCAAAAGTCCAGCAACTGCAAGGAGAAATCAAGGTTATTATGTACAAAGAACAGTGATTTACAGAATTGACCTCAGCAGTTGTATTAATAATGATTTTAAATTGTAACTTTTAATTATAAAACTATTGCAGATAATGCCTGTGACTGTATGCTTAAGTGACTTGAATGATTAGGGAAGGCTCTAGGAACGCTTTTATCTTCCCATTTTGCCAGCCACAGTTATCAGATATAAAAGAATGCAATTCTGGACCTGTTGCTTACAGAATCACAGAATGGCCCTGGTTGGAAGGGATGTCAAGGATCATGAATCTCCAACCTACCACAGGCAGAGCCACCGACTTCCCCATTTAATACTAGACCAGGCTGCCCAGGGCCCCATCCAATCTAGCCTCTAAGGGCAGGGCATCCGCAACCTCTCCAGGCAGCCTGTTCCAGCACCTCACCACTCTCGTCATAAAGAACTTCCCCCTGACATGCAACCTAAATCTTCCCTCCCTCTACTTAAAACCATTTCCCCTTGCCCTGATGTTATCTACCCTTTCAAAGAGTTTACTCCTCTCTGGTTTATGGGCTCCCTTTAGGTACTGAAAGGCTGCAATTAGGTCACCCCACAGCCTTCTTTTCTCCAGGTTGAACAAGCCCAGCTCCCTCAGTCTGTCTTTGTAGGGGAGGTGCTCCTGTCCCTGATCATCTTTGTGGCTTTTCTCTGGACCCTCTCCAACAGCTCTCTGTTTTTCTTGTACTGGAGACTCCAGACCTGGACACAGTACTCCAGCTGGGGCCTCACAAGAGCAGAGGAGAGAGGGACAATCACCTCCCTGTCCCTGCTGGTGACGCCACTCCTGATGGAGCCCAGGATACCATTTGCTTTTCAAGCTGCAAGAGCACACTGCTGGCTCATGTTAAGTTTTTCATTCATCAGTACTACCAGGTCCTTCTCTGCAGGGCTTCTCTCAAGGACTGCTCCTTCCAGTCTGTGTAGATGCCTGGAATTCCTCTGGCCAAGTGCAAAACCTTGTACTTTGCTGTGTTGAACCTCATTAGGTTCACCCAGACCCACCTTTCAAGTCTGTTGAGGTCCCTCTGAATGGCATCCCTTCCTTCCACCATTTCAACCACACCACTCAGCTTGGTGTCATCAGCAAACTTGCTGAGGGTGCACTCGATTCCATCATCAATGTAATTGATAAAGATGTTAAAGAACACCAGTCCCAAGACAGACTCCTGGGGAACATTGCTTGTTACCAGCCTCCACCTGGACGTAGAACTATTAATCACCACCCTCTGTCTGCAGTCTTTCAACCAATTTCTTATTCATTGAGTGGTCCACCCATCAAATCCACATCCCTCCAATTTGGAGATAAGGATGTGGTAGTGGACCATGTAAAAGGCCTTGCTCAAGTCCAGATAAATGACATCCGTCGCCTTCCCCTTGTCCACCAATGCCGTCGCTCCATCATAGAAGACCACAAGATTGGTTAAACATGACCTGCCCCTGGTGAAACCGTGCTGGCTGTCTCAGTTCACATGCTTGTTCCTCATGTGATCAAGCATGTCATCCAGGAGGATATGTTCCATGATCTTCCCAGGTACAGAGGTGAGACTCACTGGCATGAGGTAGGAAGCTGGCATAGCTCAGAAAGGGCCTGCTGGGCACATTGAGGGTGAAGAAAGGTGCATACAAGCTCTGGAAACAAGGGTATGTCACCTCGGAAGAATATGGGGATGCTGTCCAGACTTGCAGATGTGGGATCAGGAAAGCCAAGACACAGGCAGAACTGAACTTGGGGAGGGATATGAAAAATAATATGAAGACATTCTACAGGTACATTGGCCAGAAGAGACAGGCCAAAACAAGTGTACCTCCTTTGGTAAATGTAAAAGAACTGGCTTCAACAGATGAAGAGAAAGCTGAGGTACTGAATGAGTTCTTTGCCTCGGTCTTCACTGGTGACCAGGATTCTAGTATTTCTCATGTTCCTGAGCCCTGCATCACTACACCTCTAGGAGACCTGGGCGGTAAATCCCCTCCCACTGAAAGGGCAGAGCACCTCTGAGACCGCCTCATGAGACCGGGTGTGTACAAGTCTATGGGGCTGGATGGTGTGCATTCCAGGGTTCTGAAGGAGCTGGCTGAGGTGGTTGCTGAGCTGCACTCCATCATATTTGAAAAGTTGTGGCTGTCAGGTGAGGTCCCGGACAGCTGGGGGAAGGGTCACGTCACTCACACTTACAAGAAAGGGAAAGGGCTCACCAATGTAAACAAACTGATTGGTGACATCAGGATTGGAGGTTCCCTGGGCTGTAGTGATCATGCTATGGTTGAGTTCATGCTCCAAAGGGATATGTTACAGGTAAAGAATAAAACTAGGAAGCTAGACTTTAGGAAAGCTAACTTCAGGGTATTAGTCAATAAAACACTCTGGGAAACTGCCCTCATGGACAAGGGAGCAGAGCAGAGCTGGCAGATCTTTAAGAAGGCTTTCCTCAAGGATCAAAAGCTCTCCATCCTCAGGTGTATCAAGTCAGGAAAGGGAGGCAAGAGACTGATGTGGCTGAACCAAGACCTACATAGAATGGTCATCAAACAGTTTCTTTCAATGGGATTTTTCTTCTTCCCCTATAAAGCTATGAATATTCCAATTCTTAGTGTGATACACAATGATTGGCATTTGTTTTAAACCTTTTCCAAAGGCAGAGAAACATTTTTGCAGTGTAAAGTAGCAAGTATACTTTTTTTTTTCAATTCAATTATATTTTGAAGGCTTTGAATTTTTTCTTTTCTTTCAAAGAAAATGAAAAGTATCAAATTTATAATTAGCATGATGAATGGTATTAAATTTCACCTCTAATGATGATGTGTATCATGTTCAAAATCATACTCTTGCCCTTTTCTCTTGAGTTCAACAGGACCATATGGAAGAGTAACTATCAAGGGCAAATACATCTTCAGCAAAAAAAAAACAGAAATTCATTCCTATTCTATAAATCATACTCCATGAGAAAAAATATGTTTGATCAGTATAATAAATGCTAGTTCATCATGACCAGAAAGATTCAAATTTCACATTGAGGAGTTTATCTTTTTTTTTTTCCTAAACACATTTCTAACATCCGAATCTAGTTCAAAGAGAGCAGTGCTACAACACTCAGTAGTAAGGCTCTATGGCTCTATGATAATGTCTTTGTATTAGGGAAAATTAGCTGCCTGCAGTTTAGATTTAGGCGACTTCAGTCCCGAAGAAAGATACTGACTATCATTTTCTAATTTATATGATGAGGATGATGATGATCATCATCAGTATTACTAGTATTTTTATACAGTGTCTTTTTTTGTTGTATAGCTGGATATCTGAATCTCAAAGAACAGGATCTTTCACATGTTTACAGCAAGTGCTCCAAATAACTCTAACTGAAATTATTTAATAGTTTTTGAAATAATGATAACTATATTGTTTACTTTCACATGTTTTAAAATATTCTATAGTTCCTTAAAAAGTTCCAGAAACACTTAGCTAAATGTGAAAAATTCAAAGAATTTCCTGACCAATTAGGGAAACCGGTAGATGTATAAAAAAATTGGCCAAAAAATGCAAATTCAATAAGTAAAGACAAAACCATGCCACTTTCATTTTGAAAACTGAAATTATAGAAAAATAAATATATTTTCTACTTAATGAATAATACAAATACTTTCATATTCTGTGTTTTTATTTTGATCATTAGTATTCTAAGTTAGAATACATCATAGAACAATTGTTCTTGTAGCTAATGAGTATATCTAATGAACATGAGGGCTATGTCTGTATTAGGAAATCAAATGGGCCCAGAACATGATTTCTGGCACCAAGGCTAAGAGGCATGAACTGTGTTTGTAACATTAAACCAACTTCCAGAACAGCGTGGCCTGTAAACTATTTTCTGGAAATAGCCTCCAGTCTATCCTAACTCTTTAATAATTCCCAGGAATTGTCTGGGTTGCTGCCATTTTTATTAGTCCTCAAAGCATGCCAAAGGCTGTTCTCACTGTCCAAGCACACAGACAGACATGGTGCCCAGGAAAGTTCCCTGGCTCTACTTATAACATAGATGTAGACAAAGACTCGGTTATGTTAAGCAAATACTTTATTGTTATTATAAGTTCTAAAGTGGTTGTTGTAGACCATAAACTTGTCCTTTGTCAGAGCACGTGGAAAACCTGCTGTATTGCAAACTTCTAAAAATGTTTGAAATTTGAGATGGCTTGTCTTGTGTGTCATTTTTTTTTGCACTTCTGCTTTTCTGTTCCAACCTAATTTTCAGGATCCCTAACTAGACTATGCTATTGACTTCATAAATTATATAACTTCTAAGTAAGATATTTCCAGACAAGAGACTGGTAGGACAATGTCAATTAAATACTTATTTCTCTGTCAAATACATTTCTCTTCTTAATCAGAAGTAAGACTTTGGTATTGCTGGAATAAGCTAAGTGGTTCCCTTAATCATGCAAAACATATAATTCTAATTGACATGTAATAGAATAGTTGAAGCAAAGAATGACTGTCAATATTTCAGCATAAATTTGCATATGGTGCAGAACTTCCCAGGGCCTTCAAAGGGAATGAAACCAAAATCAATTTGTTTGGACTTTCCTACAGCAACTCCCTTTCACATGTGCTATGCAAGTCTGGCATAAGTTGAAAGACATAAGGACTAACAATTAGATGTGTGATTGACTTAACTGGAATATATTAGCTTGATACTTCAAGAAGAAAAGGATGTTATATATTTAGACGCAAACATTGGGTCTTTGTTCTTGACATTTTTTCCTGATTCTTTACTTCTGGTGCAGTAGCTACATAACATTTAACATCATTAGTTGATTTATTGTCATTGTTTTGTGATTTAAGGTTTTATAATATTTTGTACAACTCACTAAGTATTAAAATACTATACTATAATTCATGAGTAATACACGACAGCCCTCCACTCCACTTTTGCTCTTTAAGTAACGAGTGGATAACTCAGAATAAAAATTAACATACAAGTCAGATATAAACAGAGAAAAACTATTTTTCATTGAGTATAAGCACCAAATTTATGTTTCACTCTCACCAGCATTTTATCTGTATTTGTTCAAAACGTTATTATAGATACACTTAGGAACATAAATTTTAGAGCTAATCTGGAGTATGTAAGATGTTTGAAACTACAAGAATAAGTAAAGCTAACAAGTATGCACCAATGTTAGTGAAAGACCATTAGTCTTTAAGCTACTAACACGAAAGCATTTAGCTTGCTACTGGAACTGTGACCATCAGTTATTTCAGGTAACTTTACCACTGAAGTATGAAGTAATTGTGATCAAAGTGCTACTTTAATGTCTTGCCTCTTACAATTAGAGATGGAATTATACTCAACACCTTCATCATCTATTTCCATTCCTGATTAATATATCTTTCATTATTCTATAACGAACTGATAATTTACAGCTTCATTCTTCATCACTAAACACTTTCATTTCAAATACATGCATGTTGTACTGTTCTGGGCATACATTATACTTAATGACAATTGATGGCAAAACCTCATGCTGAGATGTGGTTACTGCTGGTGTTAAACCACAATCTAAGAAGAGAGAATGAAAATCTGAAATGCATAGATTTCACAAACAGCAACAGAACAGAGATGCATGTTTTAGGATAAAGAATGTGCACAGTTTATTTTTGACTCTGTATCTGTAAATATGTGTATTTATTTTTCTTAAACATAACTTGCTTTTGTCTCATTCTAGAAATATTGAAGACAGCAGGTAAAATTTCTAAACTCATAAAAAAGGTTCTCCAGATTTTTAAGGTATGACTAGGATTGCAAGTCACTCCTTATTTGTGTGAAGCACTGCCAAGGCTGAACTTCTGCCTCCAGTCTAAGCACTGCTTCTCCCTAAATAAGTTAGGGAAAATAATCTGATATGAAATTTCTTGATATGTTGTATGTATCAAGTAATTAAACTGATACAACATTTGACATTTTCTATTTATGATCTGAGGCGGAATTAAAACTATATATATATTATATATACATGCAAAGAGATTATATTTAAGAGAAAAAATGAATGAAGACAAATGAGGAATTTTTTCTTGAATCATATACAGCTCTCTGTGGCCTGCTGTGGATTTCTAACTACAGGACATATAGTTTTAAATCTAGCTACAGCTATCTGTAACATTTATTATGTGCAAATGTAAACACTCAAAAAGAGAACTGACAAGATTCAGGGAAAACTACCAAGTTATATAAGACTTAAAATGACAAACTGTTGACAGACTTACAATTAAGGCTCAGATTGTCCCTGGCAATTGAATTAGTGTAGTGAAAGGAATAGTGGAGGGGAATGGTACAAATATTCCCATATATGAACTCCTTACAAGGACTGGAGAAACTGCGGTCCCAGCACTGTCTGGAAGGTTTTCTAGGGTGTTCCCAATACTTAAAAGAAATAGGGAGAGGATATGATGTGGGGTTTCTTTTCCAGTGCTGTCCCCTTGCATTAGATGAGAGACAGAAATCATATCTCCAATTCTAGCGTATGAATATTCTAACTACCTCTACCTTCTTTTCCATTGAATTTTTTTTTAAACCTTAATCTCAGGTCCTAATTTCTCTACGTGAAAATCCCTTTTGTGGGCTCTTAAAGAAGCTAGCTAATTTTGCCTTTGTATGGCTAACCATCAGCTGTACTGTCTTGCCAAAACGACATACAGTGATGCACACTATACACACTGTAAGGTTTTCAAGGAAAAAACAAGATTTTTTTTCCAGTTTATAAACACTTAGACCATCAAAGAACCGTACTGACTTCACTAAAGCTGATGATTATTATTTATCCTTAAGTAAAGAGAATGGGTTTGGCTGCTCAATAATGCAAGGCTAAAATTAATCTGCTTGCAGTTTGTTCTCTTCCGCAGTGATTTAGAAAGTTGCACTGCTAACACTGGATAGTTTAGCAAGGTGACTGTTCTTCAAATAACTGTATCTGAAATTATTTATAATTTTATACATTAAGACTAGCACCTTGCTCTTCAGACCCTATCTGAATGGGTACCATACTTTTCATGAAAAACTGTAAATCTGCCCTCTTCTTATTTTAATCCTATTGCAGTCATGACAACACTGCCATCTGGCAGAAATAAAGAAAGCTAGGTTAAAACAAATGATTTTCTGCTGAGCTTTATGTTTTAAGTTAACTCACCCTTCAGACCTTGAGGCAACTGTGTCTGCTTCATCTACGCTGGCAGTCCGATTTATATGTATTTCTTGCACAAAGAAATGTTAACCAACAATAAGTTGCATTTTGATGCTGTTTGCTCTTATGGAACTTTGTTTTCTGAACCATATTGATCAAAACAATTATTTTTTCTATTTGATTTTTCTTCACAATCAAGACACCATGCTCTCAGCAGATATCTGGGATCAATGGTCTGTTGCTAGGCAGTGGGGATTAGTGGCTCTTTGTCATGGTGGATTATAGGAATCCTTGCAGAATCAGCTGGAATTGGAGACCCTGGAGTCAGTTTCTCCCTTCCTTCCACTCTGTTGCATAGTTACCTGGTTGCAATGCTATTTTCAATTTTTTGTGTTTCAGAAACATTTCTAAGCTGCTATCAAACTGGCAATTTTTTGCAATTTTTGTCAATTGTTCAGGTCATGTGCTTTAGAATCAAATTAAACTCTCCTACCATTATAGATGTTCTTGGAGACAGAAGAAAAGGTTGGACTGGGCAAATTCTTCTGTTTCCTCTTGAACTTCCTTTTTCAACTTTCTTCGACATTTAGAAATTATAGAAATCACTTTCTGAAGCAGAAAAGGTTTATCCCTCTATGTATGAATATATGGAAGGATGTATGAACATAATTATTTGGAATACAATAGTCAATAGTGAGCTTACTCTGAAAAGTGGCAAGGAGAAGCTAAGCTTGCTCTCTCTTTTGAGGCAAGATGCTTCAGGATCACTTGATAAACCTATATGAAAACAGTATCGAGGCAGAAAAGAACAGGGTCTATGTACCTGCTGTCAAGACGAAATTGCAAGTAGATCATTTTTGTGCATTACCATATAAGTAAGACAGAGTTACTTTATTTGAGTAAAAGAGTAGAGGACATGGAGTTTGTAATCAGCAACTGAGATTGGGAGTGAAAAAGTTTTAACTGTTTAATGTGAAATAGAGATTAATTGATTCATTAAAATGATTCTTTTTGTGGATTAAGGATTTTGAAATATGGGTGTGAAGTATTTCGAGTAGAAATTAAAGCTCAAGATAAAGTTATAAAAGGCTATCTAAAAGTGAATTAAAACATTATGCATATAAAGCTAAAATATATTAATTTACATTGAAACTAATCTTTTCATGTAAATAAGGCCCTTGATTATAGGATCAAAGTGCTTAGGTACGTATGTCTCTAGAACCAGATATGTGCTGATTATTAACTGTCTCTATATAACGTATGATAATAAAGGACTGATACTTGACTAGATTACTGAGAATTATTATAACATATATGACCAGATCAAATAAAACTGAGAACATT
Organism: Odontophorus gujanensis; assembly: GCA_013399175.1. Lineage (NCBI taxonomy): Eukaryota > Metazoa > Chordata > Aves > Galliformes > Odontophoridae > Odontophorus > Odontophorus gujanensis. Next base: position 129,056 of record VXAB01008105.1, read on the forward strand.
CAACAATTGTAATAGATCATCCAAGAAAGTCAAGTTTTCAAGTCTGAACTTAGGAAGGGACCTACTTGCTATTTTTATTTTTTACTTTTTCATGGAGGTTTTTTTTTTTTTCCATGTTTAAAGTAGATACAGGTTACTGTATTCCTGTTCTGCTTTTTCCTCTTCTACAGTGGAAAAAGCAGCTTTCATGTAGCAGTCCTATTCATGACATATCTTTCCCTTTTTCATTGGTGAAATTACAGGGCAAAAACATTGACTGGCCACTCTACATTCTATATAATATAGACAGAAAAAATTAATGTTCTCTAGGACTGATTTTTCTTTCTTAATGTGAAGCCAGTGTACCACTTCTGTTACTTATTTTCTTGAATCAGTATCCAATCATGAATTTCTACCATACCAGCAGCTGGCTTACTGGCAGAAAGGAAGCTTTCCAAGAAATAATATCCTCTTCCCTTTGCTCCACCCAGTCTCAATCTACCTTTTACAATCATTTTTAGGAAAACTAAATTAAGAAAAATAGCATACTTCATAATTCAATTGATAAAGTTATTTCTGTATTCCCAGGCCATTCAGGCTACAGTACTATCATGTTATCTCACTTAGTGTACCAAGGAGCCCATCCCTGTCTGCATGGAGGTTACTGATACCTGGGGCTGGGGGTGCCCCTTCTGCCCCCCTCTTGTGGCTCTGCTACCCAAAGGAGATACCACCCAATACAGGACTCTGGTCTGATGATATCTACGTAAACACTTCTCACTGTTTCAGCATCCATTCATTTTTCATCTGATTTTCCTGAAGTTAGTCTTGAAATGAGAGTCCCTGTGAACTCCTGTGATGCTGATTTCAAGGGCCACTCAGCTCTGGGCCAGAAGGAGATACCTGCAGCTGAGTTCACGGTGTGATACTGTGGCAGCAGGCATTCTAAAAATACTGTTTTTCCACATGCAGGAATCAGACAGCAAATAACATGGGAAAGAAAATTCAGTGATTAGTAAGTATTAACAACATTTTCTGATTTATCTTCCTGCTGGAAGTCTGTTCTGTTCTCAGATTTAAATAGAAATCTACTTGAGAGAATCACTGTACTACATGCTAAGCTCTTTATCAGGTACTTTCTCCATGCATCTGGAGCTGCATTATGAATCTATACCCATTCCTAGGCGCTTAGTTGTATTAAAATAAGAGGAAGAGCAAATAAGTAGTGCAGTATGAAAGAGAATAATTCTTAACTACTGGGCCAGCATTTGTTCCCAACATAAACTTTCTCTATTTTTTTTCCTTTGAGTACTTCTGTGCATTTTCAGTTGACTTTGCAGATCAGTTTGATATTGGAAATCTCAACTGTTTTCTTACTGCTCCCACCAACAGACTCCTTTTCTTCAAATAATTTCTTCATCCTTTTTCCTTGTCCTTTTCACAGCTTCAAGGTATGAACATTACTGACAACGATAGAGAAGATATAAACTTCCTTGGTTTTCAGTGGAGTAGGACATTTTAATTTTAATTTTTGCAATCTATAAAACTGAGTTTATCAAGGGAATTCACGTTCTCTTGCTTTTCTAACTGTCTTGATTTGTGTTTCAGCATCAGTACTTACTGGTTTATACAACATTTTGTTTTTGCTATGCTAGAATTGGACTGAAGTGAGTCCCTTAGGTTGAAATATAAAACAAGAATTAAAGTTTTTAAAATTCTAAAGTATTTTTTATTTATAATTATTGAAGTCATCCCCATGAAAGTAATTCCTCCTGTTTAGATTGTTAGTGGTCTGTCTTTATCTCAGCTGGTGCACACTTAAAAAAATGTAATATCTTTTTTCTCCCTTTTAATTGGATGGTCTATGAAAGTAACCAATAAAATGCAAATTGCAAAGATATGAATTTCATGCAGAAGGTACTCTGTGTGATATTAAGCCTTAGTGAATACTGCACGTATTAGTTCTACCGTTTCTGCTTGCAAGTATACTCAAATATTCCACTGCTCATTGACTATAAATAAGGCAAGTTTCTTTAACCAGATGAAAATCCTTTAAAATTTTTAGATAATGAAATATTGATGATTTTTCCTGATATCTTTTCATCTCTTGATATCAGGCATTCTTACTGGTCCAGTGTACAAGCGATGCAATCTGAAGCATGTTCTTTGCCTTAACTGAAGTGGTGATTGTTTGCATCAACAAAAGACTTGGCTTGTTCATTTGGAAATTTTTTGAAGATTTTTTGAATCTCTTTGCACTTCCGTTTCTTGCCTCTTTCACATTTCTGCTTAATCATTTCCTGCAACATCTCAATGAGATTGCTTCTGCGACAGTGGTCCAGCATTAATAAGGGACTGCCACGAGCCAGTCTTTTTATTCTTCTCATGTTATTTTTACTTTTACTAGAAATACAGAATGACAGAACAGTTTAAGTTGTAAATGACCTCTTGAGATCTTATCCAGTACCTAGTTACTCAAGCAGGGTCATGTAGAGCGGGCTATGTTGGATGTGGTTATGGTTATATATACAGATACACAATCATAGTTGGATAAGGCCCTTAGCAACCTACTGTAGCTGAGAGAAACCCTGCCCACAGTAGGGAGGTTGGAACTTGATGAGATGATCTTTAAGGTCTATTCCAGTCTAAGCCAATCTGCGATTCTGTGATTCTGTGATCCTATGCTATCGAGTTAGACTTTGAGTATCTCCATTAACAGAGGTTCCACAACATTCTTGGGCGAACAGTTCCAGCATTTGAGCACACTAGCATTAAAAAAAAAGCATCTTCTTTTGCTCAGATGGAAATTAATGTCCTTTAATTTGTTGCCATTTGCTTTTGTTTTGTTTTGCGGTGGCACTGAGAAGAGTTTGACTCTACCATCATTGCATAAGCTCTTCATGAGCACTGTCTTCCTCAGGCAGAGCAGTTCTTCAGTCCTTTAATCATCTTTATGGATTTTTTCCAAGTTTTGTGTTTACAGTTAGAACCTTTGCCTGATAGAACTCCTCTTTCTACTTTACGTTTTACAATTAAAACTAATACAAACACATAACAAACATACAGATATTCTTTTAGTTTTTTCTATAGTTGGCTTCTTGGTTAATGTTTTTTTCTTTTTTGTTGTTATCCTAAGCTTATAGTGAAACCCTCAAAACATAGACAAGAAGTTGCATAAAAGAATATTAACAGTATTATTGTTCTCAAATGTGTAATATATAACCAGATGCTGCCAGATTTTCATTTTTTATGCACCAAAATGTGAAATCATACTTTTCATTAACCATTTGATTACAGTCTTCCTCTCTCAATCACCCTATGTTATTTTCTGTTGAAAAATAGAGGCTTATTTGATTATTACTGTTATGAAACAGATGACTTCAGAACGTTACACAGCTAAGGATACTCTTCAGAAAGTGTAAAGAAATAAAAGAGCATTTTAAAAGCCTTGAATAGTCCTTTGTCTTCCCTGAATCCAACCAGTCTTAATTACTCTCACTTATTTAATTAAAGCTATTATTCAAGCATGCTATCTTGCAATAGAGTTAAGAAAATAGAATGTTCTTCTCCATTTTTTTTCTTTCTTCTTTTCAGAATTAACTATTGTACTTGGGTTACGCTGATCAGATAATTGAGTGCTGTGCCCTCTTATTGTGAGATCAGCACTATAGGATTCATCAGTGATGTACTATATTTCTGCTAGAAAAGCTGTTATTGCATGCCTTGAAATACAGTGGCATCCAGAATAAATGCTTGGCACAGGCCAGTACCCACAGCTCTTGAGAACCATGTGAGCTGTAAGCTGGTCATGTTCTGCTCTAACTGGCTATTTGAGAACATCCTGTTCTGCACAGTGGGCTGCCCATCATCATCAGTTAAAAATCTTTAATAATGGGCTTCTGCCAAAGTAGTATAATCAGACAAGAACAGCTGTATGACTCTGCTGGCAGTTTCTACTGATCCTCCTTGTTTCCTCATCAGGTTATAGCTATTACAAATTTTGTGCTGTCAAGAGCTTAGCATAGGAAACTGTACATTGATGTTTCACTTTACTTGTCAGAAACAGGTGATTTTCTTCTGTCAAAACAGGAACATTTGCAATAATCATTAGCAGGAAATATCGATCCTCCAGCAAAGCAAGAATCCTATTTCGTGTTATACTGGATGGTGGCTACAGGTTGAAGAATAACTACTGGAAAATTCCATTGGCAACATACTAACTTTGATAGAAATGTGAATAAATATTTGGTAAATATGTCAGTGATACCCTGAGAGTTGTGGAAAAGACTTCAAGCAATGTGTTTTCTGCTCTTGTTTCTGGTTGTGAAGGGGAAGAGGTAAAGAGAAGAATGGAGAGGCACTTTTAAGAATGCAGAGAGTTTTAGAAACTGTACATCCTACAACAGGTGGTATGTCATCAAATCTAACTGGGAATTAATAAGTAAATGTACTTAAAAAATTAAGTGCCCAGACTGTTTTTTGTCCCTGTTCAATTATTCAGCTGCAAGCACTAATCAGATAGTTTATTACTGTTTGGACTAAGAAAATCTTCATAATTGCAATTTTTCCAATCTATAGCTTCTAGTGAAACTTAAAGGAGACATAAATAAACTTTTACACATATTTAAAATCCATAATAGCTGTTACATCAGCATCTCTCTCAGTCACTGTTTCCTTCCCACTCTACTGCAGAGCTCCCTCGTTATGCTTTCACTGGAAACATTCAGTGTCTGTAATTGCCAGTTCACAGTGCAACAGAGGTCAAAGAATTGATTTCGCATTTATGCTGTTTTATTTATAATTGTGATAATAGCTCATAGCATCAGATAGGGGAAAAATAACCAACAACTGGCTTCAGCAGAGGCAGTGTTAATAACATACAAACGTCTGGTTGTTGCTGAGTGATGAGAGGATGCACAGGGTTGGGCTGGGACACATGACTGGGAACTGCCTCTGCCTTTATGGCACGGCAGCAGGAGTTGGGAGTGGAGCTAGGGCAGCTAGCCTGAATTGGTCAAGGGGTTATTCCATACCACGTGATATCATGAGGAAACTTACAAAGCCGTGGGGAGTTGGCCTTGGGACTGGGCAATGCTCAGGGGTTAGCTGAGTGCTGAGTCAATAAGCTGTCAATGAGTTAGTGTTGCTACTTTTTATTCTTTTCTCATTTTATTTTCTATCTCAGTAAACAGTTTTTATCTCCAGTCATGAGCTTTATTTTGTTTCCAGTTCTTTCCCTCATCCCACTAGAGTAGGGGAGCAGTGTGTGGTGCTTAGCTACCTGGTAGGTTAAACCACAACTGTCCTTTTCAGTGCCCAACGTGGAGCTTAAACAGCTAGGATAACAGCAGATCTAACCAGAGTTTGTTAAAAAACACAGGGCAGGTATATAGAGTGGTGGACACTTTTTTGAATCGTTGATGCTGAATGACTGTAGAATCCTGAAAAACTAGTAAAATATTGGAGAAAGATGTTCTATATCACTGATAATTCTAAAGAAACACAAATGTGCTGGGTTCTGGCCAATGCCTGCTGATCAACACTACTCAGCACTTTGTACTTTGTGCAAATTCAATGGGAGATAGTTAATGTGGTAGCACTGGGGCCAGTCCATTAGGGAAAAGATGTAAAAACTGTGCCCTACACCTCAGCTAGGGAGATTCGCTCCATTTGGAGCCTCTGGTAGAAAGCACCAGGGGAGACTTGAGGTCCATCCGTAGGGTTTTGGAGTCAGGGATACAGAGGATCTGAGGCCCATTGTACTCCAACTGGAAAAGAGATATTGGCAGCACAAGAAGGGGTTTGAGCTGCTTCAGAAGTGGTTTGTAATGAAGTGGTTTGTGCTCCTCTCGGCACCTTGACTGCCTGTGCTTGGCTTGATGTTCAAAGGGAGGTCTCCTCTGTGCAACATGCAACTGATGTCACATGCATCAGTAAGTAGGTCACACTGAACACATGAGTTTGAATAGGAAACCCCAATAAGTGATGTAGATGGCCACATACCAAAGAGCTAGACCACCAAAAAAACATAAAACCAAGCAGCAGGTGGATCAGACCACTTGGATTGAAATGGCACAGGTAGATCTGGACTGGCTGAATTATTCATAGCACAGTAGGCCCATGACAACCCCGGTCTTCAAGGAAGTGATGGAGTATATAGATGTACTCAGGACTGAGATGTGTACTTGACCATAGACTCTGTTGCACAGGTTATCTATGAATGTGAAACATGCACTGCAATCAAAAGCCAAGTGGATATGGTATGGAAGACAATGGCAGAAATAAAAATATGGGAAGGACTGGCAGGTTGATTTTATCACACTCCCACAGACCTGCTGCTGCAAGTACCATGTGCTTACAGTGGTGGAAGAAACCACTGGATGGTTGGAAAAATATCCCATCCCATATGCCACTTCCCAAAATACTATACTGGGCCTTGAAAAGCAAGTCTTATGGTGACTTGACAATCCAGAAAGAATTGAGTCATTTCTGGAACAATTTTATAAACACCTGGGCCAAAAAACACTGAGTGGGTATATCACATCTCCTGTTGTGCAGCAGCCTCAGTGATAATTAAATGGTACCATGAACTGTTAAAATCCACACTGAGTGCAATGGGTGCTGCGACATTCAAACCCTGGGAAACATAGTTAGCAAAAGCCACTTGATTAGATATTAATCTGGGGAATCTGCCTATCAAGATGGCCCTACCCAGCCAAAATTCATATGAACTGTAGAATTAGATAAAGTCTCTGTATTTCACATGAAAATCATGCTGCACAACGACAGTTTGAGTTATTCCTGCTTCAGGCAAAGAAGAGACAAATCATGGGATTACTTTTGCTCAAGGACCTGTGTGCACTTGTTGGATGCAGAAGAATGGGGAGTCTGTTGTGTACCTCAAGAGGATTAGATTTTGAGTGAGAGTAGACAATAATTTGAATTATATAATGTTAATAATGTTAATTGCTACATAGAACTACATACCATCACAGTAAGAATCACCCAGATTAAAGAAGAATGAATTCTGATGGAACCAGAACTGGCTTCAGCATGCAACAACCCAACACTAAACATCATTGCTCCTGCCCTGAAGGACTGCAAGACAGGTGGAGACCAAAGTCATTAACTATGAACTATCTGGACAATTAAAAGTGATGGCCCATAGACTATGGGAATAATATTTGTGTGAGTAACTGGGATGTATGTGAAAGTGTAGAACTTGAGCATGATGTAAATGATATGGAATAAAGGGTGGATATTGTCCTTGTTTTAGATGAAACAATTTGTTTCTAATTCTCTCCTCCATCCTATTTAGGGGGGAGTGAGCAAACAGCTGAGTGACACTTAGATGACTGGTGGGTTAAACCACAACACCCAGTAAAAAATTGAGTCCTGGAAGCAATAAATGCCTGACAGATATTGACATTTGGCATGGGAAACAGTTTGGGCAAAATTGATTCTTAAACTAGAATGACACCGTCTTCCATCTTTTGAAGGTTATCCTGATTACCTTAACTGGGGTTAGGCACATGAACTGTGATTTGCTTTCTCTCTCACAGAATGAAATATACTCACAGTCAGACACAAATTCACCTTTGATTAATTATGAAACATTGGAGTGAAACTTGCCTAATGAATGAGAATAAACTGAGGGGGAAAACAGCTGCAATGGATCTTTGTCTATTAATAACAATAAAGGAAAATCATGCTCAATAATTTGGAAAACACTTAGGTCACTTGAAACAGGAGATTGCTTAACTGGGGCAACACATTTGTTTCACTCTTCCTAAAAACCCCAACGGAGACTAGTTATGTCAGAGAATATTCAGAAAACATATGGATGCTTCTCAAATACCTAATACATGCTAACCCACAAAGGATCAGCTAACCCTTAAAGACTCTTTTATTTTATTTTTTTTTCTCCCAGAAAGACTGAATTGATGACATCACACAATCACAGAACTGAAGGGACGAAGTTGGAAGGGACCTCTGGAGATCATGTAGTCCAATCTCCTTGCTAAAGCAGGTTCCCTACAGGAAAACACCCAGGCTATGTTTGAATATCTCCAGAGAAGAACTCCACAACCACACTCTGGGCAGTTTTTTCTGCTACTCTTTAGCCGTCAAAGTAAATATTTTTTTCCTTGTGTTTGGACAGAAATTCCTGTTTTAAGTCTGTGCCTGTTGTCCCTTGTTCTGTCATTGGGCAACACTAAAAAAAGTCTCTGTCCACTTGACTCTCACCCTTAAATATTTATAATCATTAGTAAGATTCCCCTCTGTCAGATCATTTCCTGAAGCACTCCTGCTGGAATAGGTGAATACACTGTCCATTTGGTATCATCTCTGTTCGGTAAGCACTTCAATGTATAAAATTTCCCCTCACTGTAAGAAAGACATTGAGGCCCTGGAGCATGTACAAAGAAGGGCAACAAAGTTGATGAGGGGACTGGAGCACAGGCCTTATGAGAAGCAGCTGAAGGAGTTGGGATTGTTCAACCCGGAGAAGAGGAGGCTCAGGGGAGACCTTATTGCTTTTTTATTTTTTTTCCTTTATTCAGGGAAGTTGTAGTGAGCTGGGGTTGGCCTATTCTCTCGTGTAACTAGTGACAGGACAAGAGAGAATGGCTTCAGTTTGTGCCAGGGGAGGTTCAGGCTGGGTGTTAGGAAATACTACTTCTCTGAAAGAGTGGTCAGGCACTGGAATGGGCTGCCCAGGGATGTGGTGGAGTCACTAACCCTGGAGGTGTTCAGGAATGTTTGGATGTTGTGTTGAGGGACACGTTTAATGGGAACTATTGGTGATGGGTTGATGGTTGGACTGGTGATCCTGTGGGTCTTTCCCAACATTGGTGAATCTATGATTCTATGATTCTATGAATTCCATCACTGTTTTACTCTTAATTCAACAAGATCCTCTGTTACTCTTTGAATGTCATTCCAGTCTTTCGCATTTTTAATGCTACTTGTGTATTTTCAAGCATATTTCCCAGTTCTTTCTCCAAATTACTACTGAAAACAGGGCCCTTGGGTCCTAGGTAGAAGCTGAGCTCTACATGAATTCCTGGGGAATTTTACTTTGAGATGCTTCCAATTTGATAGTCAAGTACCAATAGTACTTATGAGAGTCATCCTCCAACCAGTTGTGTTCCCATTAATGGTAATGACACCTAAAACAAAACTTTTCATCTTGATTAGAAAATTATAGAAGAGTATTGAATACAAAAAGCCCTGCTTAAACATTAACCAATTCTTCCTATACAATAGACAATTGATCCTGTCAAAGAAGGAAGCTGATATCACAAAGCCCTGTTAACTTTCAATATAGTTGTATTATCTTCTATATATCTGCTTTTAAATATCTGTTGAGAAATGTTTCAGTGAAACAAAATTAACTTGACTGATCAAGTCCCTGAGTTTTCCTTTTCTTTTTTAAAATATAGATTTTACTTCCATCCATCTCTTCTGGAAACTTCCTGGTCTTCCATGGCTTTTCTCATACAACTGATTATGGTTCAGAAATTGCTTTATCTAGTTCTAAAATGGTTTTCTTTATCTCTTGGTTACTTGAACACATCTACAAGGGCTGTTCCAAAAATAAGGTATCCTAACTTATTATGCTGACTTATAATGTAAGAATCAAATTTTGGCAATATGCCAGTAAAGATTGCACCTTCCCATTAATCTACTGTTAAATTTTGTTGGTATGTTACAGATGGCAACAGAGGGGTAGTCTGAAATGGAAGTGAGTCTGAAGCAAAGTGTAATTAAATTCCATTGTGAGGAAGGAATTGCATCCATTGACATCCATCAATGCTTGCTGAACTTCTATGTAGACAAAACAGTGGATAAGAACAAACTGAGGTGGTGGGTGGTGTGTTTCAACAAGGACACCTTAACAGAAGCTATGAAACAGTGGGTCACCTCTGCTGGTGCAGATGTTTATGAGTATAGCACGTACACTTTTATTCATTGCTGGTAAAAATGCATAGCTAGTGGTGGTGTCTATGTTGAAAAACTGTTTTGCAGCTGATAATTTGTTCTATAAAACAGTGCTATTGTACTCTTTGCACCTGCTGTATTTTCTTTCTACAGAAATAAATATGAAGCATTACTTTCAGAGCAACCAAAAATAATCTTGTCTAAACCTATTTAGGTTGTCCTTTTCATTTTCTAGCTTTAATGTCTGTCCCTTCACTAAAATTAGTTATTATTATTGCTGTTATTTTTAATTCTGATCACAGTTAACCTTTCTGGTAAAGAGTGAAGCTAAAAACTCATCCCCAGCCTTCTCTGCGATATTTGCTTTCCTTTTCTTTTTGACTGTGGTTCTGTAAGTTCCTTCTTTCTACTCTTACTTCAGACACATCTCTGAAATGTAATCTTGCTGATTTTGCAATCCTACTTTTTTTTTTTTCTGCTTAATTTGATCTTAATTTTGAGATTCACCGAAGATCACATTTTCGTGTGCCCAGAGAATATTTCATATCGATCATCTAAAATATTTATTATATTTATTATTATTATTTTTAATATAGACATATTTATAGTGAAGTTATAGGATTTTTATGTAGAAAAATGTGGATTACTGAATAAAAGGAGGGTTAGCTTTCAATGACTGTCTAGAAGTAATCTTACTTCAGGGTTGAAAATCTAGTCTAAGGTTATCCTATATAGGTACTCTCAGTCTTTTGACTACCAGTTCCTGACAAAACCCAGTATATTTAGCTATGACGTCTGGTTATCATTTCCAATGTAAGGAGAAACACAATTTGTTTTGCAGTGTCCCAGTATGTTAAAGCGCAGTTCAAGATACTATAACAGAAGATTAAGGTTGTTGATAAGGTCTGTTTCCAGAATACATGTTTGGAGAAAATAATTAAAATACTATATGGGATTTGTTTACCTGTCTATATTTCCAATCTAGAAGAAAAATGGTCTCCTCACAGATTCATCTCTTTTTTTAATTCTAATAAGGATATGAAATATCCTGGAGAAGATCCTGGCTAATCCCAAACCTTTTTCTTCTCCAAAATTGCAGCTGAAAAACACTGTTTGTCAACATAGTCACGACTACCTATGCATTTTCACCAGAAATGTCCTTCTCTGACCACTTGCAGGATAATCAAAAGTTAAAACATATTATTAAGGGTATTGTCCAAACATCTCTTGAACACTGGCAGGCATGAGGTATCAAGCAACTCTCTGGGAAGCCTGTTACGGTGTTTGACCACTCTTGTGGTAAATAAGTCTTTCTGAATGTCCAGTCTGAAAATCTGCTAGCTTCGTTTTGTGCCGTGCCTGTCCTGCTATTGATTCCTTGGGAGCAGAGCCTAACACTTCCCCCTGTGCTTCCCCTCAGGGAACTGCAAAGAGCAATGAGAACATACTCATATTCTAGAATATTCTAGTTTGGATGTTTTGGTTCTTTAAATTTAGTCTGAAATTACATCAGTAAATACATCTCTGGTAGAAGCAATGAAATCTGGAAACTCTTCTCAGGCTTGTTGAGTCTGAATGGTGGTTTACTCCAGATGCATGTTAACATATGATCTCCCATTAAATTACACAAAAAAGGATAAACACTGATCAAATACATCTGCTGGCACTTAAAAGGTCCTATCTTTGCAGACTCGCTTAGTATTCTGTGTAATAATAGTAATCAAAATGAATTTGTGTGGGATTCATCATTTTTTATATAGGTGCTGCATTGTAATTTAGTGTTAATTAGTGGGCATGTTTCAGAAATTCCATATTGCAGCAATATTCTATATGCAAGAAACAGACATGAGACATTTGGTCTTTTGAGCTGGATACTTATTACAGGAGCTGTTGTAATGTAAATAGATTCTTTGGGGACCATAAAAAACCTGAGTGAATGAATACGAAAAACAGATGTTTCAAATACCATAACATTCAGAATTCTGCTGAAGAATGTGAATGCACTACTTGGTTGAATCCTATTGGTTTTACCTAAAGAAGACAAAAGCTTGTGAATTCAGGATTGATGTCCTGAAGTGAATCAGGACAACCAGAAGGAGGAAATTGAAAAAACTCTAGCATGATTATGGAAAGGTTCTCAGCCTTATGACATTGCTCACAGCGTTCACTTTAGAACTAAAATGAAATGTGTTTGGACTTTAAAGAAAGGAAAAGCACTGCCATGCTCCACTCTNTTCCTGGTCTTCCATGGCTTTTCTCATACAACTGATTATGGTTCAGAAATTGCTTTATCTAGTTCTAAAATGGTTTTCTTTATCTCTTGGTTACTTGAACACATCTACAAGGGCTGTTCCAAAAATAAGGTATCCTAACTTATTATGCTGACCTATAATGTAAGAATCAAATTTTGGCAATATGCCAGTAAAGATTGCACCTTCCCATTAATCTACTGTTAAATTTTGTTGGTATGTTACAGATGGCAACAGAGGGGTAGTCTGAAATGGAAGTGAGTCTGAAGCAAAGTGTAATTAAATTCCATTGTGAGGAAGGAATTGCATCCATTGACATCCATCAATGCTTGCTGAACTTCTATGTAGACGAAACAGTGGATAAGAACAAACTGAGGTGGTGGGTGGTGTGTTTCAACAAGGACACCTTAACAGAAGCTATGAAACAGTGGGTCACCTCTGCTGGTGCAGATGTTTATGAGTATAGCACGTACACTTTTATTCATTGCTGGTAAAAATGCATAGCTAGTGGTGGTGTCTATGTTGAAAAACTGTTTTGCAGCTGATAATTTGTTCTATAAAACAGTGCTATTGTACTCTTTGCACCTGCTGTATTTTCTTTCTACAGAAATAAATATGAAGCATTACTTTCAGAGCAACCAAAAATAATCTTGTCTAAACCTATTTAGGTTGTCCTTTTCATTTTCTAGCTTTAATGTCTGTCCCTTCACTAAAATTAGTTATTATTATTGCTGTTATTTTTAATTCTGATCACAGTTAACCTTTCTGGTAAAGAGTGAAGCTAAAAACTCATCCCCAGCCTTCTCTGCGATATTTGCTTTCCTTTTCTTTTTGACTGTGGTTCTGTAAGTTCCTTCTTTCTACTCTTACTTCAGACACATCTCTGAAATGTAATCTTGCTGATTTTGCAATCCTACTTTTTTTTTTTTCTGCTTAATTTGATCTTAATTTTGAGATTCACCGAAGATCACATTTTCGTGTGCCCAGAGAATATTTCATATCGATCATCTAAAATATTTATTATATTTATTATTATTATTTTTAATATAGACATATTTATAGTGAAGTTATAGGATTTTTATGTAGAAAAATGTGGATTACTGAATAAAAGGAGGGTTAGCTTTCAATGACTGTCTAGAAGTAATCTTACTTCAGGGTTGAAAATCTAGTCTAAGGTTATCCTATATAGGTACTCTCAGTCTTTTGACTACCAGTTCCTGACAAAACCCAGTATATTTAGCTATGAGGTCTGGTTATCATTTCCAATGTAAGGAGAAACACAATTTGTTTTGCAGTGTCCCAGTATGTTAAAGCGCAGTTCAAGATACTATAACAGAAGATTAAGGTTGTTGATAAGGTCTGTTTCCAGAATACATGTTTGGAGAAAATAATTAAAATACTATATGGGATTTGTTTACCTGTCTATATTTCCAATCTAGAAGAAAAATGGTCTCCTCACAGATTCATCTCTTTTTTTAATTCTAATAAGGATATGAAATATCCTGGAGAAGATCCTGGCTAATCCCAAACCTTTTTCTTCTCCAAAATTGCAGCTGAAAAACACTGTTTGTCAACATAGTCACGACTACCTATGCATTTTCACCAGAAATGTCCTTCTCTGACCACTTGCAGGATAATCAAAAGTTAAAACATATTATTAAGGGTATTGTCCAAACATCTCTTGAACACT
>VXAB01008105.1:143062-177442 GCA_013399175.1 Odontophorus gujanensis
CTCTTACTTTAGACACCTTTCTGAAATGTAATTTTTGTGATTTTGCAATCCTTTTTTTTTTTTTTTTTCTGCTTAATTTGATCTTAATTTTGAGATTCACCGAAGATCACATTTTCGTGTGCCCAGAGAATATTTCATATCGATCATCTAAAATATTTATTATATTTATTATTATTATTTTTAATATAGACATATTTATAGTGAAGTTATAGGATTTTTATGTAGAAAAATGTGGATTACTGAATAAAAGGAGGGTTAGCTTTCAATGACTGTCTAGAAGTAATCTTACTTCAGGGTTGAAAATCTAGTCTAAGGTTATCCTATATAGGTACTCTCAGTCTTTTGACTACCAGTTCCTGACAAAACCCAGTATATTTAGCTATGAGGTCTGGTTATCATTTCCAATGTAAGGAGAAACACAATTTGTTTTGCAGTGTCCCAGTATGTTAAAGCGCAGTTCAAGATACTATAACAGAAGATTAAGGTTGTTGATAAGGTCTGTTTCCAGAATACATGTTTGGAGAAAATAATTAAAATACTATATGGGATTTGTTTACCTGTCTATATTTCCAATCTAGAAGAAAAATGGTCTCCTCACAGATTCATCTCTTTTTTTAATTCTAATAAGGATATGAAATATCCTGGAGAAGATCCTGGCTAATCCCAAACCTTTTTCTTCTCCAAAATTGCAGCTGAAAAACACTGTTTGTCAACATAGTCACGACTACCTATGCATTTTCACCAGAAATGTCCTTCTCTGACCACTTGCAGGATAATCAAAAGTTAAAACATATTATTAAGGGTATTGTCCAAACATCTCTTGAACACTGGCAGGCATGAGGTATCAAGCAACTCTCTGGGAAGCCTGTTACGGTGTTTGACCACTCTTGTGGTAAATAAGTCTTTCTGAATGTCCAGTCTGAAAATCTGCTAGCTTCGTTTTGTGCCGTGCCTGTCCTGCTATTGATTCCTTGGGAGCAGAGCCTAACACTTCCCCCTGTGCTTCCCCTCAGGGAACTGCAAAGAGCAATGAGAACATACTCATATTCTAGAATATTCTAGTTTGGATGTTTTGGTTCTTTAAATTTAGTCTGAAATTACATCAGTAAATACATCTCTGGTAGAAGCAATGAAATCTGGAAACTCTTCTCAGGCTTGTTGAGTCTGAATGGTGGTTTACTCCAGATGCATGTTAACATATGATCTCCCATTAAATTACACAAAAAAGGATAAACACTGATCAAATACATCTGCTGGCACTTAAAAGGTCCTATCTTTGCAGACTCGCTTAGTATTCTGTGTAATAATAGTAATCAAAATGAATTTGTGTGGGATTCATCATTTTTTATATAGGTGCTGCATTGTAATTTAGTGTTAATTAGTGGGCATGTTTCAGAAATTCCATATTGCAGCAATATTCTATATGCAAGAAACAGACATGAGACATTTGGTCTTTTGAGCTGGATACTTATTACAGGAGCTGTTGTAATGTAAATAGATTCTTTGGGGACCATAAAAAACCTGAGTGAATGAATACGAAAAACAGATGTTTCAAATACCATAACATTCAGAATTCTGCTGAAGAATGTGAATGCACTACTTGGTTGAATCCTATTGGTTTTACCTAAAGAAGACAAAAGCTTGTGAATTCAGGATTGATGTCCTGAAGTGAATCAGGACAACCAGAAGGAGGAAATTGAAAAAACTCTAGCATGATTATGGAAAGGTTCTCAGCCTTATGACATTGCTCACAGCGTTCACTTTAGAACTAAAATGAAATGTGTTTGGACTTTAAAGAAAGGAAAAGCACTGCCATGCTCCACTCTACTGTATTAGGCAGCAAGTTAACGTTTTTGGGGTGTTCAAAGCTTCCAAAATCCAAATGAGAATAATGAAACCATTGCAATCAAGTCACTGCATTTGTTTTATTCAGTGTTATGTGATTGCTTTGAATAGATACTGGACTCGGTGAAGTCCAGCTTCAGAAGAGATAGGTAACATAAAAAGCATGACTAATCTACAGGGACACTGGGAGAAAAGAAAATGCTGTAAGTCTGGTGGTCTGAGTTGCTGCCTACCAAATGGCTGTACACAGCTGTGGGCTAAACCTGAAGCACAATTTTCATGTAACCACTAGGAATTCACTTTTCTGATGCAAGGGTTTGACTATCATTAAGTAAAGCATCTTGCAATACTATCTTTCTTTTTCTTTCTTTTATCTTCATTAAATGTGTGCTGACGATTTTGCAAGTTTGACTTCTTCGCAGCTTAAAAATACAGAATAAGCTGTAGCAATTTATAGCAAGACCTATGGAAAAAGAAATAACATACAAACAAACATACTTCCGGTCAGCCATGTAAAATCTATTAGCACAGAAAGATCAGATGACACTAATTTAATTTGAAATCCAAGAACTACTCTGATATAACATACAGAAATCTTGGAGTTCTGAGTTTTATGATATCTGTTCAGTCACTAATCTGACTTAAAACCACTTATTCCAGTGAGATCCATGTACAGACTAAAACAATTGTCGTTATTCCTGACAGATAACAAAAACTCTCTGGTATATATATATTTATATATCCAATTATACACACAAACATATATCAAAATCTTTGTTTCAAATAACATTTGCATTTACATTCAAAGAAATAGATGTGCAGTGGAATGTGTGGATCTACAAGCTAACACTGTAAGCCCCAAATGGAGAAGCCATGGAACTCACACTGTCTGGCCAGCAGCCTTTTGGGAACCCTTATCTCCTCACAAACTTACTGTGTGACCCACAGTAAGGCTCTTAAAGTGCTACAAAAGCAGGAGGACAGAGGAGCTAGACAATGATTCAGAGTGATCAGAGGCTTTTTTTCCTTTTTTTTTTTTTCTTTTGCATGCAGATTGCATAAGCTTACTGTAAAATTCTGAGATTTCATCGGTTAACTTGAGAGTTCTAAGCAATACTTTCCAATATGGCATTTAAGAAAAGTTAAAAAATGGTTTCACATGAAAGAAAAACAAAACTACATGCAACAACAAAACACTCTGCCCGGTTATTTTAAATTTGATGTTTCTTCTACATTCCAAAGTGTAGGGAAATGGATAATATTTGATATAAAAATTTGATTCCAGGAAGAACAAAACTTGGGAGATGTGTACTTCAACTAAGTGTGGTGAGAAAAGCATAACAACATGAGAACTGCTCTGACACTTGTGTGTGTCCCAGTGCGTGTGGGTTTTATCAGGATGAAGATTAGTGCTCTAATCTAAGGTTTGTGCTGCTATTCTGCATGAGGTGCTCTTTTGTTGTTGTACATTATGCTTGTGAAAAAGACTAATAATTGCTAGGCTCCAGAACTGTCACCAAGGTGCAATATTTAAAAGCATCAGTATTATATCAGAAGAAGCAGCTGCCACGGTGTAGCAGCTAAGAGTTCAGAATTGTCATATGGCTAATTTATGAGTTCCGATAGATATAATGACTCTGAAACACATGCTTGTAAGGAGAGTTCAAAAGTAATGTGGTTCAGTGAGTTCAGTGAGCTACTGACCCAATATATTACAGTCATTACCTTAGCAGAATGGTACCACACATCCAAAGATCTAATATCTTTGTCTCACAAATATCTTAGTTCCTCATAGCTTGGGGCACTGCATAGATTTTGAGTAGAGAGAAGGTATCAACAATATCTCTTTATGTTTTTTGAATTCCAGGTTTTACAATGGTTCTATGTATTCCTGCTTCATTCTCTTCTAACAAATTACCAGTCTGACCTCCTCTTGGAACTTTGTTGTTTTTGTCCACTGAGAGACAGTGTCTTTGTTATTGTAATCCAGTATGTCTGTAGCTGAAATAAATAAGAGTCATTCACTGATGGCACATAAACATTAAAAATGATAAAACAATTGTTTTAAAATTTAAAAGAGTAATGATTCACTGAGATGCATTATTAATAAGCATGAATTATTGAGTTGGCTCAGTAGTGCAGCTACAGTTTAGAGATGGACTTGTAGTCCCTTGAGAGGCTGTGGTCCTGTGTAAAAGTGAGCTTTGCCAGCTGGCTGGGAAGTAACATTGCGTCAGCTGCAAAGATCGGCACTGCAGAAGGCAGAGCAGGAGGTGGTGGATGGAGTCTGCTTGCAAATGCATGATATGCACACAAGAAACATTTTGGTTATTCTTGAGAAAGTGGAAGACAACCCAGTGATAATAGCTCCTTTTTAACTGAAATGAATTAGACATAAAACAATCTTTCCTCTGTCTGTACCTCTATCTTTTGTTTGGCTCTCGTTCATCTATTTCTCCTTATTTCCTCTAAATATTTTTATAATATCTACATAAATTAGCTATGCTCATTTTGCTGATGGAATTAGAAACAATGAGAAATGTATTTACTTTCGCTTTTACTTTGTTCTATTTATGAAACAAGTCTAAACATACTCTCCTCAGGCAGTTTATCCTAACAAAGTTTAAACTCTAAGAATTAAATTCTTCCCCAGTTGAATTCAATTGGATTATTTGTTCTAACCATGATAAAGCTGAGAATTTACCAAGAATTATTTCCTTTTAGTAGCAACAGTTTTTGAAATGGTATTCACAGATCATGATTCAGGAGATGTATGGGCCTGGTTTGAATGACATGATTAGACAAAATTTCTACAGAAGGTGAAAAAAATTTCTCTCAGCTAATGACAAGGTTGTTTATAATTTAGAGTCATACCTTCCAAATATCACTTTCACGGAGATTTGTTTAAAGCAAAACTATCCACTTACTTCTCACATACACGTGGAGCCCTTCTGCTTTTAGAACAAAACATGAAACCTCTGGAAATGCAATATTACGTAATTGAAGTTATAGCTTCTTTGATAAACCCAGAATGACTCCAACAGGTTGTACAGTTCTTCGAAAGTGTGGTGCTCCTCCCTTGCCCATTTACAAGACACACCTCCAAACAGCCAACACCTAGAGCAAAGCTAACCTTCACAGGTGCTACAGTTTCCACTGACCTCTCTGGAACGGCTGTTACATTCATGTACAGTTTCAAAACTTCTAAAGAGAATGGCACAGTTCTGTGAGTGGCATCCCTTTCTCATTTGCACTGACTGAAAGGTAACTTTCACTAGCTATTAATTAATCTTTCTAAGTTTACACTGATGCAACTGTATTTAGTCTAAAAATGGGTATCAATTTTGCTGTTGTAAAAGAGACAGATGCTTTGGTTTCTGCTTTGAATGGTTGCCTAAGAAGCTGGAATAATTGTGATGTTGGAAAGATTATTGTAATGATGCATTTTGCTGCATCTCCTACATATTAAAGCAGAATATAAGATGCCATAGACCATAAACTACCTCTTTCTGTCGTTTAGCTGTGCATGTAGCTTATTGAAAGCAGAAAATATTGATTATAGGTTAAAGGCAATTAAAATAATGGACCTGTAGCCAGTAGAATCTGCCAAGGGGTTTTTGGCTCTGACAGCATTTGCCACAGGAGCACTGACTGTCACATTTAATGAGCAAATGTATTTTTCAAGAATAAGCATTTAACACCCATTCAGCTCTATTTTACAGAACAAACTTTTTATTAAATCTGTGAGCAGACAATTTTTCTGAAGGGGCAAAAGAAGGGATAACAAGGGCTCTAATTAATGCTGAAATTAATGCACAGCGTAAAGAAATTGTAAACTCACCAAATAACAAAGTAGCACAAAAGAGGAGATGCTGTCTTAGGCTACCTGTGATGGAAAGTCATTTCCTTCTGCAGAGGTCTCAGGGTATCAGTGTACACAGCCAAGACAGATTTTTTGTTGTTGTTGTGTCTGTGCACAGGGTAGCTATATATAAAACATGAGCAAAGGCTTTTAGCTGAGCTTGCTGCCAGCACAGCTAATTGCACAGCTAAAAGTGGCTTTGTCATAAGCCTTTGGGTGGCACATATCTGAACTGCCTGGGCACAGGTTGGAAAGAAAATTTCAGTTCCAAGAACCACAATTTCTTCCTGCTTTTCCTCTGATGTAAGGGTGAGCCCTTTGCCAGTGAGGGCACACTGCTTGTGGCTGCTAAAAAGTGAAACTGAATTTTTGGTCATAGTCTTCCTCCACCTCCACACAAAGTATGGGGAATTTGTTGTAGTCTTCAGCGACTCTTTTCCATCTTGAACTGCTGACAGAGTATTGACAGAGAACAAAATGTACATCACTGCATCTCCCACACATCATTGCAAGCTCATGCAGTGGGACACTGCTCTGCCTGGGCGTAATTCAGTGGTGACCTGCTCTTATGGCTGTAACACAAGTTCAAAGATGGATAGGCAGATATTCACGCATGATTGATTTCACTTTTTTGAAGATAACCAACGGTGTAATGAAACGTGAAAGAAGTTTGTGGGAAAGCACTTCCCTGGAAAAGAGGACAAAGAAAAAGAGAAAGCTTGTGAAAAGTGCACTTTTGGGGAGGCATTCTTGAATGTTTCTCTCATAATTCTTTTTCTAGCTGAGTAGAGGGGCATAACATCTTAGATATTTTCCCTGTGTTGTGATGAATGGCATCAGTGTCAACATTTTTTGGAGCTCTACTTGAGGCCGAATATACACCAAGATTTTACAGTTTCCGTTTAGGTACCCCAAAAAAGGCATAATTATCATGTTTCACAAGGATATCATCTTCTTACATCTCTCTTGTTTCTATTTGCTTGCAAGGCCAGTAACAAAAATCCATATTCCTCTTCAAAACTGACAGTTGCAGTGCTTCCTCTCATGAAGGAGTAAATACACACATAATTAATTCCTGCTTGTTTATCCTCCTGTGGAACTGGGCTTCATTTCTTCTTGAATGTCTGCAAAGTGTCTACTTCAGAATGAAACCCTTGCTGAGAAAACATTAAATGACACTATTTTCAATGTACTGTAAATGATCTTGAAGTTACCAATAGCACAATAACTGTGCTACCTTACCTGTCTGAAGTGAATGCTGAATTAGACTTCGTAAGAAACATCTTCAGCCCTTCCTCTGTGCCTGAACAGGCAAAACAACATAAGTTTTGTGTCCAAAAGTACCTTATGACTTTGTAAACAAAAAGAAGAGTTGCTTAACAGACAGAAAAAGCATTACTATTTATTATTCATTATTCCTTCATTTATTTGTGTGATAAACAATAAAAATGAGTTTGACTTCACAGGAGCCAGTGAAAATAAAACAAGGTTACAATCTAAAAGAAACAGAATTATCGAGGTATTTTATTCTGAACTTTTAACCATAACTATTTATGAGAAGGTTGTCTAAGGCAGCGTCATTGAAAACTGCTTAAACCTTGAGGATTAAGGTTTATATGTATGTAAAATTGTATTTAATATAAGAAAGATAAGTACTAATAAAATGCTTTCTCAAACTGAAAGAGATCCTGAAACATAATCTATTAGTAAAGTGGGCAGACTGATTATTTACATTTTGTTTGAGCTTATGGAAATATCTTTCATATAAATTAAATACTTCTGTTCAAAACACTATCTCATAACTGTAGCATCCTTGAATTCAATTCTAAATAACGAATTTGAACGGAAAAAAATGAATCCTGGGTAAAACTCCGCTGACTTCATTAAGCTTTACAGTAGAGATAAATTTTGACTGATGCTTAGGAGATGCGTGCTATATAAATATCAAATTGTAAATGAGAGGGAATAATCTTTCTTACAGTGCTGTGATGAAATGTAAAAGGAATTCATTAATGAGATTCACTATAGCTGTTATATCTATCAATATTAATACAATAGTGTTCATATGTTTTCAGAGTGTTCTTTTTTGCTTCATTTCTTGTTGCTTTTTTATGTGCTATTTAGACTTCACTTTTTTGCGTCTATGAAATGCAAACTATTGAATTACAAGATGCTTCATGAGCATTTCAGCTGACAGATAAAAGAGAGAAAAGAAAAGCTAAGCATATCAAATATGATTTATAATACAATTATAAATACCTCCAGAAATCATATAATCATTATATGGAAATGATGCATTTTATTTTAACTAAAAATGTTTTTGCCTCTCTAAGATATGGAGGCCAGAATTGAGATAACATACTTTAAACTTTATTCCTTTCTATGAAGTACGAGCAGTTAAACTAGATCAAGGAAGAGCAGCAGATTTACCTCTGTCAGCTCAAATTCAAGTGAATACTTACAAATGGATGTAATTTAAGCACTTGTACAAAGTAAATTCTCTAACTGCATTCTTGCCAATCTTTGTTGCATTGTCACAGATCCTTATATTTTGTGCTATTGCAAAGCCCCAGCTCCATGGTTTTTTTTGTTTTTGTTTTTGATTGCTTAAGAATCTTAGCTTTCATCTAAAAGTAAAAGGGAAGCTGCTGTCATACACGTTTTGTTAGAGAAGTTTGACCAATTGAGATGAACATTTTGTTCTATATTTTAAGCATTACTCTTTTTAAGCAAGACACATGATATTTGGTGACAGTTAAACAGGAATTTGTTATACTATATCAGATGCTATTGGAAATTATTTGGACCAGTCATCAGGTAACACTTTTCAACCAGTGCACTATATATA
Source organism: Odontophorus gujanensis (assembly GCA_013399175.1). Classification (NCBI taxonomy): domain Eukaryota; kingdom Metazoa; phylum Chordata; class Aves; order Galliformes; family Odontophoridae; genus Odontophorus; species Odontophorus gujanensis. The sequence continues at coordinate 151,618 of VXAB01008105.1, forward strand.
AAATGGAACTGAATTTTTTAGGCATAGGTGGTATCTCATGTTGTTTTATGAAAAAAACCCTATTTTTATGTCAAAAGCAAAAAAGAAACAAAGAATCAAAAATTCAGTCGTACATGGACCCTATTATGAGTAGCATGGACACAGGAAGATTCTAGAAAGAGGTTTATATTGAGAAATGTTACTTGATAGTTGACCATCATGTAGTCTGTTCTTTTCCACAAACTCAAGTCAGTAATTCCATGACAAAAATTGTAGGATTTTGTTTGCTTGCTTTTTGTTTATTTAAATGTAAGGCTGCTTAATGAAAAACCAATTTACCACCTCCAAGGTCTACTTGTTGGTTACTGAGCTGGACCTAAATAAAATGTGTGCAGATAAGGAAGGTCAAGTCACCCTCCTACTCCTTTCCATCCCTTATGCAAACCCATTTGTGGCAGTACCATTTTGTGGATGATGTGGTTGCAAAGAGGTTTGGTCATTGCCATCTATCTACAGTTCTAACACAGCTTTCTCTCAGTGTTGTGGCTGGGAAATGTGTGTTTTGGAAGTGGATGTGAACAGATGTGAAACTATGTCCCTGGCACTGCTTTATAAGTCCAGGTGTATTAAAGAACCAGTGGAGAAATTTGAGGGAGACTAACATGCTTTTAAACTAGAAGAAGGTCTCAGAGGAGCATTATCTGCCTAATACAGGCTCTTTGAATGTACCACTACAACAGCTTTGTAAACTACCAGTTAATAAAGGGCCTTGTAGTCGGAGTCACCTTGTCTGGAACAATAAACATATAACTCCTGTTTTAGTTGCTACTTATGTTTGCACCAAGAAGAAAGAAGTAAATTAACTTGTAAGATAGATTCTAAGTGAAATGCCAGAGCTGATCTATTGCCTTCTCTAAAAAAAGGAAATGATAGTAATAATTGACATCCTGCATGGCCCTACACTATATTTTCTGAATTTTTTTCTGAAGTTGGTTTGTCTGAAGAATTCTGTTAATTGAAGCAAACCATTTGGCTGGATAAATTACAATAAGCAGGTATGTTCAAAGTATGAATATTTTCAATCAGCATTCCAAAGTCTTTGTTTTGATAGCTGATCTTGCAACTTGCCTTTAGAAAATGAGTGACATTTTTGCACTGTACCTTCTGTGAGAGTTTGGTCCCAATCCAGATTCCAGTTTTCCAGTAGGCCTTTGTGATTCTGATCAACACAGCGTAATAAGAGGCTTCAGGATCTCAATAGGATTTTCCTCAAAGAAAAGGACTTCTCCAAGTGATTTTTCTCTCCATAATTGTCAAAACATCCCTGAAAGTCTCCTGTGAATAAAAAACCATTACAAAAATAACTTGTGAATATTGAAGAGGAAAGAGAATGTGCCACTCATGTAACTTTTGTATGATTCTAAAGACGCTGGCAAAAGTTGTTGAAGTCTTTGCATTTTCTTTCCCTTCAGATGGTGCTGCATAAGAAGAAATATTTTAAGCAACAAATTTATTTTTATTATTTATTTTTATAGCCTAAGGAAAATCCCTTCAGATTAGAGACTGAAAAATCTACTGAAACTACATGCAGGTGAGTTCTGTAGGATTTACTCCCTTCTCTGATATTCTACAAAGGTGATTGAAGTAATACTGATGTTATAGCTAGGATTTCCAAAATGTCATTTTATCATTAAAAAGTCTTCCTTAGTACACTATGGCACTACCAAAACAGTTGACTCCTCTTTTATTCCCACTTCCTGTTGTATAGGAGAACAGTACTCTGCCAATGAGTGGTCCATACTTAGGAAAAAAAAATTACACTGTTAACTTTAGTGTTTATTTCATTTGGCAACTAATCCTCAGTTGCTTATAGACCAGATGTGGATCTCATTTGTGTAATTTTGTAGTGTTGCCACTCCTGAACTTAACAAATTTCATTAAAACATACACCAGTAGAAACTAAGTGTGAAAGAGTTTGTGGAAGTCTAGCATGTTGTATTCCTCTGCATGACAGTTCAGGAGATCCACATCTCTGCTGATCTCTGCTCAAGGTGAAAAAATTTCAATTGCAAAGAAATCAGACTAACACACTTACCTGATACCTGTCATTAAAGTATAGAAATGAATAAATTCAGCTAATTGAAACCCTTGCTAATATAAGAAAAGATTTGATATTACAGATTCTAAAACTCTGTTTAACAGCATATTGTTTTCTAATCACATTCCGAAACCTTTAAAGATTTCATATTAACAGGGGAAAAGTGATTTAGAAGTGCCAGCAATAAATTTTCTCCACATCTTTGTTTTATGAAACAGAGCATATGGTGTTTAGAAGTGTACAATATATGTGTGTCAGCATGACAGTAGCAGTTTGTACTGCTGAAAACATGTCCTTTGCCACCATTATCTCCAATGTTGGATGATAATGGGTAGAGAAGAATGCACTGTTTCAGAAATTCTGGTGTAACTAACATAAGCATTTTAAATGGTGATCTACAGAGTTTGCACAGACATATCGTAGAGTAATTAAGACTAAAAAAACCCTACATTTCCATCAGGGATTTGACTTCAACTTCTCTTCCAAATGATGAGTGCAGAGAAAAGAACAACTGAATTGTTTAAAACTTTTGAATTATATTCTTGAATGTATTTGTTTTCCTGCAGATTTTCTTATTTTTTTCAAGGTTATATGCTGAGACCTCCATCTACCTTCAATAACACTTCAATATTTATGCAGACTAAGTAATTTTGTTTGGTCTAAATATTACATAATTAAGTCATAAGGTTATAAAATCCATGGAATCATGAAAAAGTCTAGGTTGGAAGGACCCCTGAAGATCACATGGTCAAACCTTCTGTTTCCCTTCCTATTTCACCCCTGTGAGCCCTCATCTGGATTAATGTTATCAAGACTTTGGGCCTCTGGTTCAGAAAAGATGTGGACCATTTGGAACAAGTCAAGAGCAGGACCATAAAGATGATTAGAGTGCTGGAGGACCTCTCTCATGAAGGCAGGATGAGGGAGCTGGGTTTGTTCGGTGTGAAAAAGAGAATGCTGCAGGGAGATTTGATAGCAGCCTTCCCCTTACTTTAAGGCAAGTTATATAGAGGAGCAAAATCAACATCTTACACGGATAAGTAGTGACAGAACAAGGAGGAATGATTTTAGTTTAAAAGACAGATGACGTAGATAAGACATAAGGGAAGAGTTTTTCCTGAAAGTAGTGAGGTGTTGGAACACCTCTGGAGGTGTTCAAGGTTACATTGAAGAGGCCCTGGGCAGACTTATCCGATGCCTGATTTAGTGATTGGCAACCCTGTCCTTACATGGGGGTTGGAACTAGATGTTCTTTGAGGTCTCTTGTAACCCAAACCATTGTATAATTCTGTGAAGGTCTAGATTTAAATGAGGTTACCCAGGTCTCTGACAGTTTAAATGGAGTCCTGAAAATATCTAGTAAGGGAGATTATCTTTTTTTTTGAAAACCAATTCCAAAACTCATTCTCATGGTGAAGAGGTTTTTATCATCAAGACAAAATTTCCTCTGAAACAATTTTTGATTGTTACCTCATTCTATCAGTGTGTATTCTTGTAAAGACAGACTATTCTATAAGTAATTTTAAGGTGTAGAAAGGCTGATATTAGATCCCTCTTGTCTTCTCTATTCTCTGCAAATCGAGTTGCCTCAATCTTCCTTTATGTGACAGATCTCCAACCTCCTCATCATCTTGGTGGCCCTATACTGGCCTCCATATAACATTTTGATTTTTTTCTCTTCAAATGCGTAGTCAAAAGTGGACATAAAATTTAAGCTTAACAATTCTTGATTAAGGTGAAATAATTCAATTCTTTATCTGCTGCTTAGTCCATCAAGCTGATACAACTCAGGACATGGTTTGTCTCTGCAGACCCAAGCTCACTAAGTCTTCACAGGGCACTGATTCAATGACTGCTCATGAACCCAAGATGGATTTACGGCAATACCGAACTACAGAATTATAAAGATACACTGAATTTGCATAGATTTTGGATGAAGAAATTAAACATAGTCTGTGGCAGTCAAACACATCTTAAAATAGACTAAATTTTTAACAATTCATCCCACTTGCTAATGTCAAGTAGCCCTAAAAGAAAAAAACATTTTTTCAGAGTATAGTGCTAACTAAACTTGCCTGTCTCCTACTTTTTCATAAATGCCAGAACTTACTGACTAATTCATGAGTCTAGAACTATTTCCTTATCTTCTTGATGATAAAATGTTATCTCTTTCAACAGTCTCTAAAAAGCAATAGCATAACTTGTATTTGTATTTACACTGTATTTACATAACTTGTTTCTTACTAGAAAAGAGGATTAAGAACATAAAAATCTCTGTGCATGACTATGTCTGCATGATATTTGTGAACAATTGAAAATACATGATAGAGCTGATGTGAATTAGTTAGTTCACCTGTTTGCAGAATGATCGATCCTGTGTTGAACCGCAAAGCAAAGACAGAATAGAAAATAAATCACTGAATCAGTTCAAATGAATACTTAAAAGAAATATTGTCCTGCTTAGGACTCTACCAAGACCAGAAAAAAGTGATCAAGAATATTTAGTGAATTATTCACTTAGAACTATTCACTCTGTAAGTCTCAATTTCAAAAGTCACAAGTGTTCTAAAAAATCTAAATCTGTTCTCTTTTTCTGAGGCATGGCTTTCAGAGCATATCCACAACACAATACAATTTTCATTATAGAAAGAAGTTGAAGAAAGATGAGATATGAACTTACATTGCACAAGCTATTCTGTCCTATACTCCTATTGGGAAATATTTGCAAAGCAAGATGGCCAACTCCATTCCAGAGGTTACAGTGTTTTTCCAAGAATGAATCGAGTTATTCCTCCAGCCGCAGATCAAAAATGTACTTACAGAATACTAGCACGCAACAGAGAATATACCTTCTCATCTCATCTGTCTTGTGATACAGGCAAGGTCAAGTATGAATGCCTTCTCAGGAAGAATATTAATTATTTGGATTGCTTTCCTATATGGATTGTTTTGATTCCTTGGCCCATAAGGCACCTGGAAACTTCCCACTCTTTGTTTCTACTGTGGTATCTATTCACTGGACCTTCATCATTTCTCCATGCTTCTTGGAGTAGGTTTCACTGGGACTCTTACAGAATTGGAAAATTTCGGACTGCTAACATCATCCACCTAAAACAAGTTTTGTCTGCCATGCAGAGGTAATAATCCTGATCATCTAAAAACTTCCATAAAAATTTCTAGCATGTAATCACAGCTGTCCTTTCGCTAATGCACCCATGCTTCACACACTGACTGGTTGTTCAGGGATATTTGAGGGAATTAGTATTCAAAAAATCTATCCATAAAACTGTGGGTAATAATCAAGATTAAAAAAACGTTAAGTCTTATGAGGAAATGCCAGACTCATGTTGTGCAGGTAAATGTTAACCACAACGCATTCCTACCATCTGTATGGTGAAAACCTTCTTGTATTACTTGTATACAAACACTTTTATTCAACATCTGCATCGCTACAGAATTTCTAAGGATACAGTACCCATGAACTTCTTGTCATTTTGTAGTAATGCATTTTTACATGGTGAAACTCTGCAAGATGAGTTATTTATGTTAGTAAAAGAACCTCAGAGAAGAAATCAATAGACTGAGCTCATAATCTGAAGAGTTAATAGTATTTCAGATATTTCAGATACTGAGAAGCAACAGATTCACCTTAAAGAACCAATTGTTCATATCAGTTGTGCTAACCTTGCTGTTTATATTTGTCAAATAAAAAAAAAACAACTGGTTAGAAGTGAAGGAATCAATATCGATGTAATGGTAAAGTTAAACCTGTATAAAAGGATCTTAACCTATACAGTTCCAATCCTGTCCTTTTCCCTTCAGTCAGCATATGCACATCTTTCTTTAGTCAAACAAAAGCAAGCCAAATTCTAGATGATGAATTTTTCGTACAAGTCCTATGTGTTTTATTAATAATTCACTATTATTGTCTGCATTTAGATACAAAGAAACTCAGAGACACAGTAGATATCTGACAAATCATAAATCTAGTGACAGAATCAAAGCTTGCACATTGAGATCAAAATCCAAGCCACAAACCAGTCAAGATGCTATTCTTATAAAGGATTGTTTTACTGTATTTATACAAGAAATCCTCAACCATAATTAAAACAGGACATTGGACAATGCAATAACTGCTGCTCTTGGTGCTTGTAATACTGAAGAGGTAAATACCTTAATTATATAGGAAACTAATTCTCATTTAATTTGTTATTGACAATGCTACCATATTCCTGTGAGTTAGAGGAATCCAACCTGACTTGGATTTTCCATCTTGGGATGGAGACTTCACAGTCATTTTTGGCAAACTCATATTTGACCACACTCATGGCAAGAGCTTTATCCTTAGATTCAACTGGAAATCTCAGTTATGACACTTAGGCATTTTGATTCTTGTTCTATTGTTGTGCAGTCCAGCAAATAGCTGGTTCCATTCTCTATGAACTCTCCCTGAATACAACTACCAAAATTAAATTTCTCCTTTGCTTTCTCTCCTCGAGGCCAAATGAGCCCTGTTCCCTTGACTTTACCTTGCTATTTCTTCAGCTGATTTTATTATCCACCATTGAATTCTCCCCAGTTTATTGATGCAGGTCTTGCACTAGGGGATGAAACTGGATGCAGTATTCCAGGTGTGGCCCCACAAGACCTTGGCTAAGAGCAATCACCACTTCCCTTGATGCTTTTGCTAATGTGCTAGAGTATTAGCACTGATGTACTAATACTATCAGTACAAGCATGCATTCCTGACTCCTACTAAGCTTGCTGTCTACCAGGACCTCCAGGTCCTTTCTGTTAACCTGCTTTCCAACCAGTAAGTTGTCCAGAGATCCAAGATCACTGTGAGACCTTCAGTTCAACTTCCTAAAACTTCTGCATCTTGAGATATCCAACTCACACACTGATTCACTTCTGTATCTGGAAGAACTCACATAAAATATCATTACTTCATCATCCCAGTTGTATTTATTTATTTTTTTTAAAAGAAGAAGGAGATACTGAACAGCAGTATGTGGGGAACACATAAAATAGGTATCACAGTGAGTTACCAATACTCTGTGAAGAATGCTTTTATGTGATTTGGAAGGACATTGCCAAGTAGTTTTACAAAAATATACTTCAAGTTTTGTTATTTTAAGCAACGTAAAAAATTAACATAGAGAAATACAAAAGCTCTTAGATTCTAAATTGCAGAAATACATTGCAAATGATAAATGAAAAGTCTGTTTTTCTGCTTAATTACCTGTAATATTCTCTTAAAGCCTGAACTTCACCATCAGCTCAGGGTGCTGTTTGACTCTGAAAAGCCTTAACTGCAGGTTTTTTTTTTCCCACGTGGTTAATTTTTGCTTTCTAATAAATCTTATTTTATGGCACTTACTATCCAGTACCAGTAACTTTTACAACCTTTAACACTCAGCTGTTTTACAGTTCATTCTACAATTGACCCCTAAGGGGGTCTACGATATCTTGTTTCACGCACTGTTTCTTTGTTCAGTCTTTTACAACTGTAAAATCAATATACAGTTACAGTACTCAGTTTTCTGAAAAAAATAAAAAGTGCATACATCAGTGTAGGGTGATGTAGGGTGAATACCTGAATGACTAGTACCTTGTAGAGTGATAACCCAAAATGAATAATACCCCAAAGAAAATAATCAAGATGGATCGCATATTTTTGGATGGATTATCCAGATGGTTTAAAGACACCCGATAAATTAGGAAGTACTCACCTGTCATTGAAGGTCAAAGCTCACCAGGAACTCCACACAGGAGGGATCTCCAACAAGAAATCCTTCCCCAGTGGTGGTCAGCTCTTAAATGGGCTTTGGGAGAGGTGGAGCCAGACTCCACCCCTTCCGGTCACACAGGTGAATATTCTTCACTTTCATTCCTGAAGCTGACTCAGTGCTCACCTCACCTCAAGTGATCAATCAGTAGTTCAGGCTGTGATTCAACAACTCCCATACAATTGGTATTTCCCCTCCATGCTCCTGAAACACATTGTCAATTAGAACACTTTATTTTTATTTTTTCTTATTTCCTTTATCATAGAAAGCCTAAAATACAGCCATCAAAATTATTTCATTGTTGTGACAGACTAGGTACTGACTCAGTCCTGTTCAGTGTGCTAAGATATTGATAAGTTTTTATTCCAGAAGATTGAAGTCTACTTAAATTGTTTTACGATGCCAAGAAACCTTGACGGGGTAGTACCATCATATGCACTTATTGTACCATGGTGTTTATATGCCCTTGGTCTTCTAAACTCTCCTCAGAGATCACCTCTTTGATGAACTGATATCTCTTTATTACCGCAGTCTTTGCATCACAAGAGTAAAAGAGAATAAAAATGTGTAAGTACTGAAATCTAGAAATGCACCAAGTCTGGACCTCTATTATTTAAGTGAAGTCTATACATTCTCAGGGTTCAAAGGTGATTTGCAGACTATTACACTCTTACTCACCTATTATAAAGACATTACTTAATGGCAATAATCCAATTTCAGCAACCTGATTTATTGCACCCATGATAACTACCTATAGGAAAGGATTTTTTTCCAAGCCGATGTTTACAATGAATTATCCACTGAAGCCACATTGTTATTTATTTGTTAAGTTCACTGTACATAACCTAAATTAAAAATTTGTTTTTAACGTTTAGTTTTCATTGCAAACTTCAGCAAATTACTGTATTGTGTAGTTACATGTATATTTTCACATCTTAACTTCTAAATATTACATGTTTTTCCTTTTTTTCCTCCGCAGTAGAACAAGCAGAATGAAATCATTTAATCTTTGGTATTCCTCTGCATGACATAGAAATAGATGAGACTCCAAATTTGATTGTTTGCAGAGATCATTTTGAATGATCTTATCTTTAAATTTTGAAGGATACTGCATTATCTTAATGGAGAAATAACAAATACTGCAAAATATCTTCATATTTACTATGTATATACTATCTATGCTAATATATATACTAAGTGTATACTATATACTTAGTATATAGATATAGTACATACTTACATAGAAAAAGAAGTTTAGAACTAGATTTCACTTATCTGGCATAATGCACACTTACAGAATGTGTCAGTTTAACCTAAGAGGCAACAAAATACCACACAGCCATCTTCCTAATTACCCCTTGAAAGTGGGATGAGGAAAAGAATTAGAAACAAAATCAAACTCTTAGGTTGAGATAAAAGCTATTTATTAAGACAGAAAAGGGAAACAGAATAAAAAATGTGATTATAACTACACACACACACATATATATAAATAAATATAATGCAGTTACTGACCACCTGCCAACTGGCACCCAGCCAACAATACGACTGTTGACTCTTAACTATTAACAACACATTATCTCACCAACAAACACCTAACCAATCCCTGAGAATTAGATACTCCCTTGTCATCTCCTTACAGCTTTATAGCTTTCTGCATGATGTCATATTGTATAGAATAATCCATTGTTTAATTCAAGTTTTCTGTTTTGGTTCTACCCTGCTCATAATGCCACACTATAAAGGCAGCAGCTCTTCCACCAAACACCCTGCTCTGCCTGCAACAACCAAATTATTGTTGCATTGTTAACACTGTCTCAGCTAAAACCAGGACACAGGATCTGCTACTGCTGATAGCTCTCTCACTGCTGCTTTCCAGTATTAGAAACTGTTCTTCAGTGCATCATTCTTGAAATGATGAGATTACACAAAAATAATTTCTATTTGTTTGTTTGTTTTTGTTCCTGAATGTATCTCACTGACAAAACCCTACTGAGTACGTTGAAAATAAATTCATGTTATTTTGATTAAAATTGTCATTTCATACATATATTTTAATATATTTTTTATATAAGTGCTTGGCATTTAAACTAAGTTGTCACAGACTGCAGAGGAATAGTGCATTTTTACTCTCTTTTAGTATTAAAATATGAAATGATAGTGAATTTTAATTTATTTATTTATTTATTTATTTTCAGCGGGATTGTTGTTGTGGGAGGTGTAGGGAAGGGGAGCAAGGAGACTGGAAGTCAGGAGCATTTCAAGAAAAACATACTTTATAGAAACAACACCCAGGTTAATGAAAACCTACCAAGCATTAATTTTTCAGGCTGAAAGATTAACAGAAACTTCTCGTTGGAAATTCTAAAACATTATTTTTTATTTTCAAAACTCTGAACATTCTTATACTGTCTGAAAGTACATTAGTTAACTTTAATTATCAGTGTAGTACTATGTAATTTTCCATAGCGGTGACTGAAATTATTGAAGTTTGCTCATCCCACTTGAGAATCCAGGACCAGATCAGACCATTCCTCAATATTTATATATAAATATATAATATATATAATATAAATTGAAAACAGAGTTGAAAGCACTCTGACAGTCAGCAGCCTCTGAGAGACAAGGACAAGTATTGTTTCTCTACTTTGACCTAGCAGTCCCTTGAAAATAATTTTGTCTACTTCTCTTCCAGGAAACATAGGGGCAGGTGATACGTGAACTCAGTAAGTAGTGCTGCTCAATGAAACTTGGAGGAAAGAATGCAAAGCAAATGTGCTGTTGTCTGGAGCACAGTGATATTTCAAATCTGTCCATATAATTTTATGTGGAGTTATCACATTTTTCTGACCTTCTGAAGCAATGAATTTTACTTTGGTTGTGTAGTGCATACTCATGTCTAGGACTTCTTTATGATCTTATCCGACACTATTTCAAACCCACGGAGATATTTCCAAAGATGACAGATAATTCATTCAGGCTCATTTGGAATAAAATACACTGCCATAAAAAATAACTAAAGGTATTCAGACATATTGCTAAAAACCTTTACAGTACCTCTGGAATTGGGTGCTGTTTCTTAATGTATAGTTATTTACATAAATGAAAAAGATATGTAATAACTAAGCTAGGAGGCTTCCACTAGTTCAAATTTATGTAACACTGAAATCCAAATAAATTAATCCTTAACTTCCAGGGGATGGGAATTTACCAAAGAATCCTGAAAAACAGTATTTCATAATGCCACCTTGTGGATGCTTCAAAGATCTTTTATGAAGGTGGTGAGGAGACAAAGTAACAGCTTCTGCATTGTGCTGTTTGCAGAATCTTTGAAGGTTTCCAAAGGAAATAAGAAAACTTTTTTTTTTTAAATTGAGCATGATTTCCCCTAAAGCTGACTTTCCAAGTACTCCATCTGCACTGTTTAGCTCTTGAAAATAGAGAAAATGAGACTGAAAGATTTTCAGTATTTTGAAAATTAAGTAACAGAACAGAAGAAAAAAAGAAATCAGTGCAGTGTGATTTAGTGTTTTGGTGTAACTGCTGGATAATAACACTAAAAACATAAAAACACTCTTGAATAAATTAATATTTGAAAATTTGTGCCTGCCTAATTTTGCTGCAAACTGTTGGTCAAAAGCTGCCATTCTAACTCTTGGTGAAAGAAAATACAGTGAAATTCATTAGGTATCTGTACATGAGCAAGACTTTCACTTGCAACTAAAGCAGAGAAAACTGGAGTATGGCATGTGTGTTTATTAGAAGTAGAAACTGAAACAATACATTCCAAATATACTAATGAAAAACAAAACGTTGCTTAAAATTTCTTTAAGTATTTTGTGTGCTTATCTATAGAAATGTCCCTTTTAATTAATGCCATATTTTGTACTAAAAAATCCTGATGTGAAGATCATAGCAAAATATCTCCATCTGTACATTCTAAATGAAATATTATCTATTTACAGCTAATATTTTTTGTCAGAAGTAATCAATGAATTGAAACTGGATTTGAAAAAAAAGTAAAGAGAAATCTTAAGTGAAATATGTGATTTTATATAAGAAAGATAAGGCATTTTACTTACATGATTAAAATTCTATATTCCTCTGATTTTTTTTGTTATTTGTTTGAAAAGAGGTTGCTATTTGGGTTTTCTATTTTTTTTTTTTCTGCTCAAGAAGAGCATTTATCACTGACATTCTCAATGGCAAGACCATCAGTGTCGTGATCTGTTTAAAAAGCCCAGAGTACCTCACTGCCCTGTAAGCAAGTCAGTCTTAGAGAATATGTAGAAACTGGTACTAGACTGTTTTCTCTACTTACACCTAGAAGCAGTTCTTAAAGTAAGTCACTCTTTTCTACTCAGTTTCTGTTGAAGAGGGATTGATCTGATTCATCTGATACCAGACTTTGCATATGATCTAACTGGTACACTGTGCAGATGACAGGAAGCCAAGGGCTTTGGAACTATAGAAGAAATGACTCAACCTCACATAGATCCACCCTCATGCTTTTCTTACATAGATTTACTTTGGATGTCAGTATTCAAATTGGGTTTGGAGTAACTATAGATTTCTGTAACCCACTGGAGTTCTACAATGTAAGAATTTCAGAAAAGATGGCAATGGAGATATAGCTTCTCCTGGAAGCTATGAGCACAAAAGTAACATTACAATGCTAAGATCAGACAATTAATTTCTAATTAATTTCTAATTAATTTTTTACTTGAATATTTATAGAATATAAATATCTTAGTAACATTTAACAAAGAATAAAAAAGTAAATAATTAGAAAATCTAGTATTGATCTACTGAGGCAAACTCTCCATGATGACAACACATGCAGTATAAATAAAAGCCGTAAAACAAATCGAGTTTTGTCGACATCCATGATATCCTTTTGACATTAGTAAAGTCAGCTAGCATAAAAGGAGCAAACAACTGTCCATGTTCTTTGAATCTGAAAATGAATAAAACTTATTTTCATGGCAAACTAAGAGTACAGACAAATGCCTGTAACAATTTTAAACTAAATAACTTTTAAATGTTTCCTTAACCAAGTAAGAGTTTCCAGGTATAATTAACTATCAAGTATGAAAGTCTGTGGTCAGCTCACAATCTAAAAGTAATGTTGTGCATTACATTGTGTGTGAAAAAAGTACAAGAAGTCATATAATTAGAGAACTTTACAGAAATTAAGAGTACCTGATTTCATTTGTGATCAGTACTTTAAGGTCTTTGAGAAGCAGTTTATACTCTCAGTAGTTCACTTCTCATGTCTTTAAGGGGTATGTTGGCCAAAATGCAATGTGTTTTGAGATTAATGGAGGAAAAACTTTATTTCGCTAACAAGTAAATACCTTAGATGGTACCTAGGCATTTCTAAATATTGCAGTCTTCTTTTCAGATGGGTGAATTGTGTTAAACCTGCAAAGGGGAAAAAACAATCTCAGTTATACAATAGATGTTTGAACAAATTTATGTCTATATAATGTGTCAAGTATGTAAGTAGTCTTAGAGATGTTGTATCCAGAAAAAGATGCCCTGTAAACTACTTATCTTTTTCTGAATTACCTTCTTTAGCAAGGCAGATATTTAAATTACAATTTGAGTCCTGAATGTTTGAGTATACTTTGATATATAGCATATGGTTAAGCAGAAACCCAAGAATCAAACCAGGAAGAAGCATATGTTACTAGTAATTTTCTCCTTGGGTAGCCAGATATAGTTTTGTGGCTGAAGATTTTATTATTATGAATTATATTTCTGATATAATTACACTGTAAAATTATACGTATTCACCCATAATATTCTGTCCTTCATTTTCAGACAAATGACTTGTCATTTCTGTCTGTCAGGGAGTCTCTGGAGTAGGTTCTTTAAGCTGTCAGCACCAGTGACATGGTAAAATTATCATATCAAACATAAGCAAACTTTTACTTTAAATCTAGAAGAATGGTTTAAATGGTTGTTAGAAAAGTTTCCATCATTTTCAATATTTTGTCTTGTACTCCTTCATCCAGGACTGGTGACAAGGAATGGCAACATTGGTATGGTACTTAAAAAGATTATATCAATATGAGCAGCTGGCTTGAGAATGTGTTGTTATGCTCTACAAACGTATGTACAGCTCTTTGAAGGCTTCTTTTGTTCAAACATTCAGACATGACTTTGACTTTTGTCATTAAATAAAGTGACATATATTGTGACTTATACATGATGAAAATATTCAGAGCATTCTGTTGAAAGTATCTGAAAATGTTTAGAGAATTTTGAACTTTGGGATGACTGACAACACTGATGCTGCTGTTACTGTGTCAGTTGTTATTCCATGGTACTCACTCATGTGGAAATGCTAAAAGTTTTTCCTTGCACTGATCATGTTTTCCAGAAAAGCCATCATCTTAGTTGTGCTGATGGAGATTATATTTCTGTACATGAAATATAGATTTTGAGGATTTTCCAGAAGTTTTTAGTGATAAATGGGAGTGATCAACAAAATACAAGAATTGTATACATGAATATAGTGTATCAACACTGAAGATCTCAGACTACATTAAAAACTGGACAACTTCAGAACCATCTTCTGAGACAGACATTATATATGCTTTTATTTTCATCTGTAAGAAAAATTAGGTACCTAGAGCATAAGGAAAATTGGATCTGTATACACAATATGCATTCGTGATTGAAACCGTGCAGTGAGTATGACCCAATGGTAAGACTAATGGTCTGCAAACATAAAGGAATGTCAAAACATATTTTTAAAATCAGTGTGAAAATGTAGTCCTACATGTTTCTTGGTTTTAATAGAGGAAAAGGAAGAAAAAAACTGTCAATGGTTTACGGGCTGGTTCGGCCTGGTTCCGTGACAATTGGTGCAGGGGACCCACAGACCCACACCCTGGAAAAGGGGAAGGGGGAAAGGGAAAAGGGAGATGGGCCTAGGAACAAAACAGCGGCAATGAGCTGAGAAGGAAAACTAATTTACTAAATAAGATATCGGAAAGCAAAATAACACAATATAATACAATATAATTGGAATTGAAGCTAATAAATCAAATAAAATGAGCAAGAGAGAGTGTCCGATAAACCGAAGGCCTTACGCTAACGCTGAAGGCGAGACGGCAGCGAGCACCCACTGCTGAGTCCATCCCAAAGGAAAGAGAGTGTCCCGTGACCGCAGACAGTTTTTATCTTCCCCTCTGAGCGGAAACACGTAAAAATACAAAGCATCGCAAAGTCCTCTGGGGAATGTAGTTCCTCTCTTATGAGACAAGTACACCCAGAACTATCAATTCATGGAGCTGGAGCATTAACTCTTTAACTCTTAAGGCACTACATGATGTTATGATGTGGAATGCCAATACCAAAAATCATAAAACCATGACAAAAACATAAGGAAATAAGGAGTTCTTCCAAACAAACAATGAGAGATTTTTCCACTTACATTCACCAACTGTCGATGCTATTTAGAAATTTATGTGAAATGTTAGTAACATCTAATGCCTGGGGAATCAAAAATATGATATGAGAATTCATACAACTTAGCTGCTTGTGAAGGACAAAAGAATCTAAGGATTATTAAATATGAATACTTTACTTTTCCCTACAATATCTTATGTAACCCTTTAAAACTTTTTATAAAGCTAAATAATAGAAAAAATAATTAAAACATTAGATAATACTATGGGATTAACTAAATCTCACTACATGTCACTTTTTCTTTCATCCTTTCAGGGCTTCCCAGTGCCTTCTTTCTATATGTTAACAACAAAATTTTGTATCAGATTTCAGACATGAAAGATTCTACTGCCTCTGGCAGTGGGCAGTTTCAGCTTAGTCTGGAGGGGAAGAAAAATTTGAACACAGGAGGAGAAAAGTAATTTCACTCCTTCATCTGTAAAATAAGAACTGATATTTATTTATTTATTTATTTATTTTTAACTAAAATAAGTTTTAGCTTTCTTCCTTTCTATTTTATCAGTTGGAAAGTACAATAACCCAGAGATGGATTTTCAGATTTTTTAATTTGCATATTTTCTTGAACTTTACCAATTCTTTTTTTTTTTTTTTTTACAGGGATAAGAATTATTTCTATTTTTTTCATGGATTTTTAT
Organism: Odontophorus gujanensis; assembly: GCA_013399175.1. Classification (NCBI taxonomy): domain Eukaryota; kingdom Metazoa; phylum Chordata; class Aves; order Galliformes; family Odontophoridae; genus Odontophorus; species Odontophorus gujanensis. The sequence continues at coordinate 167,601 of VXAB01008105.1, forward strand.
GTATTATAAGCAGGTAGTAAAAATGTATATATGCATTTTCAGTAATCACACACACAAAAAAAAGGTGCAATAGAAAAAGATAATAGAGATTTTAGAAGAATTTTTAAGAAGCTTTTAAGTTTTAAGAAGAAAAATTTCTTTGAGCCATAAATATTTCACAGGTAGGATACACTTGAATAAACAGAACAGAATCATGTTCAATATATTAGAACAACAACAAAAAAAAATTAAGAAAAAACTAATGTAAAAAGAGACAATGTTAAAGCAATATATATTTTTTTATTTAGAAGTAAAATGAATGAGTTTGAATTCCCTGGGAACAGCTGGTGCTGACATGTTAGTTCCCGAGGCAAGAAGCTCATTATTGTAGATTAGGAAATATCTAGCACTCATATTTATCAAAACTAAATTAACATTTTATCTATGAAATTATCTTAAAATACACTTTTTGATAATAACTAATAATACCCACTTTTTTGTAACTTCTAGAAATCTTTTCAGAACACACTGCTATTATGAAGAATTACATTTATCAAGATCTGATTTTTATGCCTTTGGGCTTGAAGAAACACTCTCTAAAACACCATTGAAAATAATGGAAATAGCAGTGCCCACCCCACTTTTGCTTAATTTGAATATCTAGGTTTGACTAAATCATATGCAAACAGTACACAAAGGGAAAATTTGTTTCAGAGCAATCACTAAATGCCGTTATATCATAAATTCAATAATCTGTTAAGCTTAAATCCACTTAATTGGGTTTTCTTTACATGAGAACTTCCAATCTAATTCATACAAAGAAAGACAGAGGTCAGATTGAGAAACATTATTTGTATATTATTCTGTGACAATTTACTCACTTTCAGCCATTTTTTTTGAAAACCTACTAATTATGGTGTTTTACAGCTATGTTGAGTTAGAAAAAATGATTCCTAACTATGTATTGTAATTCACCCCAATTTCAACCTGTGAAATTCAATCAGTAGGATTCTTTGAAATGTTGTCTTTTAACTAAATTTCAAAATGTATAACTCATTTTTAAGTGAGGTGCAGAACAATGTGAGTTTATTGTAGACATGCATGTTTTTTAACACACAAAGCAAACATTCAAAAAAATAAAAAAAAAGAAGTTCCACTTGGAAATACATTAACATTCCGATTTCCTTAAATCTAAAAGCTGAAAGTAGCGTGTCCCTGGGAATTCTGGGGTGCACCGTGGCACTTCAGTCAATGAAATATGTTCCATGGGAATAGTAACTCAATCTGAGGACCCTCAGGAACAAGTAACATGGAAACAGTAATTGAAATACCACGTCCTGATTTGTCACTATGGATTGATTATTCATAAATTGGTCAGCTTGGTCAAAAGGTGTCAGAAGGTCCCATAATCACCAACAACCAGGCAAAATTATTTAGTTTTGTTGTTGTCATTGACTAGACTCCCTACTTCTTAAAAGTTATCTTCCGAAGTGCCACATGGGAACTGTTGCAACAATTATATTAGTTCTGCAAAGGACTGCATTGATTTTCTGAAGACTGAAAAGTATTGGCCAATGCTTGTGGATGGCATGTATATGGCTGTAATATATGATCCTTATTTTGGTGATTTTAGAAACTATTGCAGAGTAACATGAGAAAGGATGACTCTCACAGCTCCACTCTGAAGTTACCTAGATCACTTAAAAAAATAAAGTTTGCTCATTCGTGTTCAACTTTGTATGTTCTGCTAAATGTAGTTGAAGGAGGATATGCATGTATATATACTTTCATTCTTTTAAAACTGACCATTTGAACTAATGTGGTGGATGATTGATTTTAGTGCCATTGAAGTATCAACATGCTGAAAAAATTGACATCACGGGACAGCTAGAATAAAAATATAATAAAACTGACCAAACCAAGAGATTTGTTTGTGTATGCTTTTTTATTTTTATTTTAAGACAAAGTTATGAAAACCATTTATAACAAAATACAAAGTCTCAGGTACATACTGCATTCTCTGGACAAAAATCTAGTGAAATATCAAACAACACTACATCTCTAAGGTCTGAAATGCTTTAATTTCTCATTATTCACTCAGATCAAACAGGCTTTTTTAAAAACCAAAGGTCAGCCAGTGTTTGCAGATCACTTATTTAATTTGGTTTGCTCTTGAATATAAGGTTTGTGGTAATACTATCAGTTAATATTAAGTAAATTTCTTTGGATTGAGATTTCATGATTTCAGACAAATGGTTTGAAAAAATAATGAAATTACTCAAATGAATGTTTTTTTTAGAACCACATATATGAGTTGTATAGATTTCTGGCATCACTTATTTGAGGTTTGAAGGATGCATTTTCATGAAATGCCTGGTATTTTTAAATCTTACTTTAAGTTTAGCTTGAGTGAGGCCAGCTGCTTTTGCCTCACTGTATAATGACATAAGTGAATTTTTCCTGAGAAAGGAACAGATGTCTGTTTTTCAGAACTTGTTCTTCCACATAGCTTCTCGACTGTTGGGAATCTAAAAGGTCATTTGCAAAGCAGCATTGGGAACTGGCCTCTCTAGACCAGTACCTATAAAATGATAGATCTTATGATTTAAAATGAGTAATTATATTGACTGTGACATTTTAATTTTTGCCACAAAAGGAAAAGACACATGGAGGAAAAAGTCTAATTTCCTGCGTGGTTTTAACTCAAAACTTCCTACTGATAAAATCTCAGAAAAGAAAAACACTGAGGCCACTAGTGCTAGTATAGACTCAGTCATCTCTGTTGCTCATCCCTGCTAACACAGTTTCTGGACTTCACTTGTGGCATCTCCACAGAGCAGCTCGCCTCTGAATGGAGTTACACAACACTACATCCATAGCTTTTTTCCTTCATACAGATGAATTGCTCACTAGTTTCATGGGTCCTTGAAAACCTATTTCCTAATCACTGGTTATGCACAGTAATATGTCAGATCTAAGCTAAATGTATTTTAACAGAATATAGTTAGAACTCGACTGTTCTCTGGTACCAAGGAAATCACATATATAACAAGGCTTAAAGTAATAACTATCCTGGGCTGCATTAGACAAAGCCAGCAGGTTGAAGGAGGTGATCTTTCCGTTCTACTAGTTCTGGTGAGTTCACACCTGGAATGTTGTGTCCAGTTTTGGACTCCCCAGTTCAAGGGAGATGTGAACATACTGAGGAGTGTCTAACAAAGAACCACAAAGATGATGAAGCAACTGGAAAATCTCTCCTATAAGGAAAGGCAGATAGAATTGGATGTTCAGCCTGAAGAAAAGAAGGCTCAGGATCTCACTGACGTCTAAAATAACCTAAAGAGTGACTGCTAAAGAGGACAGAACTGTGCTTTCAGCCTTGCCGATTGCTAGGACAAGAGGAAATGTGCTCAAATTGGAGCACAGGAGACTCTCTGAACACCAGGAAGGACTTATGGACTGTGCGGGTGCAAGAGCACTGACAGAGGTGGCCCAGAGCCTGTGGAGTCTTCTTGGAGTCCTTCAGAAGCTGCCTGGACATGAGCCTTGGCAACCTGCTCCATGTGGCCCTACTTGATTAGTGCTTGGACCATATGACCCTCAGATGTCCTTTCCCATCTCAGCTACTCCATAATTCTGTGAAAACTTGAGCATGTGGGAAGATAAAAGAGAATATAAAGGGAAATCAGAATAGTGAAGTCAAAAGGAAGCTGGCTGGACTGCAAACTGAGTGGGAGTTTCCTGTAAAGCTATGGTAATTGCCAGAGATATCCCTTATAACTGGTTCTCATCATATTCAATCACCCCCTTTCATAAACAACTTCAACAGGCACAGTTCAGCCTGTAAAATTTTCTGAGGATCCCTTGGCTTAGGTTACTTTCTAGTAAACCACAAATTAAATTAGAAGTAGCAGCTGTCTTCGTAATGGAATATCAATATAATGCACTGCTCAATTTTGTCTGCAATATTCTCTCTTGTTCACCAACAAAAATAATGTGTTTCTGTTTCTTCTTGTTAGAGAAAGGGAGAATTATATAACAAATTCTTTTTAATATTGTCCAAGAGGTTGTAAATGTATATCCACCATAAATATATGATCTACTTTGGCTGATAAGAGCATAAATATTCTTTCTAGGGATGTGGATCTGTATTATCCTTTTCTTTTCAATGAAACTTGAAAACTGTCACATATGAAGCTGATTGGAGCAGGCAGGATGCCACAAGGTCCTTCTTTTGGAAACAAGGCATTGGATGGAGTCAAAACACAAATAATCAATACAGAAAAAGTCTCAAAAATATGGGAGCAGCTTAGCAGTTCCACTGATCAGGTTTTTGTGAAATGAAATAAAGACAAACTGATATAAATCATTGTTGTTCAGGGGAAAAGTTTTAAAATTTGGCTACATGTGAATTTTATTTGTAACATATATGTATCATTTGTAGTATAGACTTAGTGGAGGGCTTACATTGAAAAACTTGAAATTATAGTAAGACTTTCAAAAACAAATAGCCCTTTGTTGTTTCCTCTTCAGTAAGTTCATTATGAACAATCACATGTCCACTGAAGAATCACTGCATGAAATTTAATGTCTCAGTTCAAACATTAAAGCGTGAAATAGAAATTATAAACCCAGTTTATGCACAATTCTCAACATAACTCTTATAATAGAATTATTACAGATATTTATAATTACTAGGTCATTCAAATATGATCTGTTTTATTCATTTAACACAGATAAGTGAATAGAAGCTCAAAAGTTACTTCTATTTAGTTAAATTCCTAGATTAAAATCTCTTTTCAGTTGATCTAGTCATGTCTCAATATATATATTTTTTTCCTAGGGAATCACAAAAGATTAAAAAGTTTGTAAATGTTACGAGTCACATTCCAAGGTCAACTTTGAGAAGTAAACATAATTTCTAGCATGGTTACGTAAACCTGTTCCTGAAGTCTGAGCAGATGCAAAAGTGAAAATTTGGATCTCACCACAACACAGACAATTGCCTGTATCCAGCTTTCCAGAGCAGTTTTTCTGTATCCAGCTTTTCAGAACAGTTGTGCATAAAGCTATCCACACATGCAATGCAAAGAATACAGCACATCACTGAAACTTTGCCTAACAAACCAAACCCCACCAGCCACAGGGTAAGGATCTGGAATTATGTTGTGTGAAAACTCTACTATTTGGTAGAGCAAATTCTCAACCACAAAATATTATTCTACAACAGAGTCACCAGCATTTGCTATGCACTGTCACCAGTGATGAACAAGAGCCTGCACGGCATGCTTGGTAAAATCTTTACCAGAGGAGGTGACCAACTGTTGCTGTTACCATTGCAGAAATGAATCACTTATCCGTGCTCATATTCACTTTGGTCTCCATAAATGTTCAACAAGTGTCAGTGAATGTCAGTGGGTGTCGTTTTTTCTGCATGAAGGAATTCAGTTCCACACCTTTGCCTCACACTCACTTCTATGTCAGACATCGTTTTACAGGCTGCCCCTCTGCTGCCATCTGTCATATGGTAACAAAATATAATGTAATAATGGTGGAAAGGTTCAACCTCTACTGCCATACCGTCAATATTTACTGACAAATGCTGAGTCATACTCTGAGCAGTGGCTGCTCTGCTAGCCAACTCCCCAAAGTTTTTTAAGTTTTTTTTTTTAATTTATTTCTCTCATGCAGTCTTATTGTATGAAATATCTCTTTGGCAAGTTTAGGTCAGCAGTCCTGGTTCTGTCCCAGATCCCTGGGCTCACCTCACTGGCAGGGCAGTGCAAGAAGCTGAAACAATCTTGGCTCTGAGCAGCCACTGCTCAACAACAGCTTAAACATGGGTGCATTATCAACACTGTTTCCTCTTACAGCCAAGGCACAGATTCATACCAGCTGAAACGAGGACAACAGTACATCTTCTAATGACTTCATCATTTTTCTCATTCGGACAGTAATTCAGGAATAAATGTTTAAAAAAGCCCAAACCAAATAATTAAAGAAACAAACAAACAAACAACAAAGCAAAAAACACCCGAGATCAACATGGCAAAAGGAAAAGAAGAGTGAAAAAGAAACCACTTTGCTTTTTGTTTGCTGTTTTGGCAATAAGAATGACTGTCACAGAGAATAAACCCTACTGTCTTTTTCAGAAATTGCCTGCATATTCTCATTTACTGAAATTTAATAAGCAATTTTATTTCCAGAAAGCCTGGAAAAATAATTCTTTGAGAGAAACTGGACTACTGCTCTGCCAAGATGCATCTCAAATTTAGGAAGGAAAATCAAGGGGACATGGCTCGGAGAACAAGCAGGTTTCCAAGGAGCTACTCTGCATATTTCTGCATAGGGAATAGTCTGAGGGTCAGTCTCAGATACTTCTCTTGTTGAATTTTTCCCCAGATCTTCTGGCAGAACTTTACGTTAGGTTTATCATCACATTTCTCAACACACGAAAATCCAGTTGGATAATGAAATCATTATCTTTTGAATAAGAAGAACAGGATTCACAACTGAAGAGGAAACAGTGAAAATACTTACTATCTGCATTATTTTATTTAGGCAGCCAGATTTGCAATGGATTATAATTAGACAGAAAAGGTTGGAATAACTTTTTTACAAAAATATTTTAAATAATATCTTTTGTATAATAATATATTGTTTTGAATATTCTTCTGTAGACATAAACATTTTTTCTTATTTATACACTATTCCACACTTTTTTATATACATAATTTTGAAACCATTATGTTTAAATGAGTATTGCTATTCAGATTAAGACTGACCTGAATACAATCCTCCAAATAAATTAATTTCCTTGATTTTTTTTTCACTTGCTTCTTAAAAATTATCTTTTAAGACAATATATTCCCTGTCACAGTGTTTAGTTGTGACAAAGTAATACCAAATTACACCAAAATTAAAATAACCATAAATGACAGCTCGTTTCATTTGGAAATGAAAACATCACTGTGTATGTTTGGAAGAATAAACAGAAGAAAGCTCTGCATTGTGCCTTCCTCGCAATAAAACTTTAAAGATTTTGGTTTGTTTTGTTTTTCCCTCCTGGATAGTGAGCACATGAAGGCCAGCCTATTCTACTAGTCATTGGAATTGTTTTCTAAAAACAAATTTGTTGTCCTCATGAGTTCACAGGACACCAAAGGGAAAGTAGAGTGTCTCATTTTAGGGCTAACAGTAATTTAGAGCATTATTATAAAACTACTCAACACAGTTATATTTCACATAAGGCTACTGATTTTCAGACTAAAATATAATTAACCTCTAATTACTGAAGCCTTCTTCTGTCAGTGTTTGCCCTATGAAAATATGGAGATGGAAAGAGAAAAAAATTAATAAATCTGTGACTTCTTTGAATGGTTGTGTATTTCAAACACTGTTTGTTATCCTGATGAAAGCTGAACAGTTGTGTTTCCTCTTTGAAAGTGAATTTGTATCTTTGAAATTTGGTAATTTCTGAAATACTAAAAAAAAACCATGTGTTTACAATAAATTCATATATTATTAGTATAAATTCAGTGACAACTCTCCAAGTCTTTCCAGGTAAGGTAATATTCAGATCCTGAGACACTTGGTTATTCAAGTAATTAGTCTTCTTTTCAGACTTTTCCAGGAATATTCTAGGGATGGCAACTTCTTTACAGCAGAAGTGGTCTGGAGGGCTTCTGTGCTCTTTGCCACAAATGCCAGTAGTTAGCATTAAGAAAACATCTTATGTAAAATTATTACTGTTGAAGACCTTTTTGTCTCTGAAAAAGCACCAAATCCCACAACTGGATGAACTGGAACTCCCCTGTAGGAGGACTGTTCATGTCAAGCTCTCTCTCATGCATGGTTTAGAAAGCTGTATGCTACGTCCCAGTCAGGGCAATCCCAGGGAAATGAACTGTTTGAAAGGAGGAATCCCTCTCAAGAGGTAAGGAAGCTGCTCAACAATTACATATTTTTCCCATGAATATTTTCTCCCTTTATCTTCATACAAAAATAGTACAATCGTATGCTTTTTTTTTTTTTTTCCCAGTTATAATTGTGCTTTCAAATGGGATCTGACTGAGGACAGCTGCAAGCTGTAGGTTGGCCAAATGACATTGCTGTATTTTATTCTCATTAGGAAAACACTTTTAAAAAATTCTAGTCAAGGTAATGCATTTACCAGACCTAGTAGATCTGGATACCTCCAACACCACTGCTCTTGACAATCCCTCAATTTCCCTTCCTGAGCCAGGTGACAGTGCTGGCAGAGGGAACAGACCTGTCACAATGATGAACAGCATCCTTTTACTTACCATGGCGGTCACAGATGGTGCACAGCCAACAAACACCAAAGGTCTACCTCAGGAAGACATGAGCTGCTCGGGGCAGCCCCATTGCGTGTGTGCAGGGCTCTGCTCTCATGCTGTAAGTTTGGCTTGGCCATCTGCACTTATACTGATGGCAATTACAGAGTAGTAGGGTGGTAACTGTGCAAGGAGACTAAGCTGACAAAAGGAGAATTATGAAGAAAAGAGAAAATAAAAAACAGATCAGCACAAGTGAAAATTATCTGACTGGGAAGGAACTGTAAATGAATAGAGGTTCTTCTGGTATCTTACTTTTCTAAGAAAAGTAGTTTTCATTTACAGTGGAATCACACTGCGTAGACATGAGGTAGAAGCCCCCTCAAGACCCCCTCTGGAACAGCTTTTCATGGATTATCTTGGTCTGACTCTTTCGGATCCTGCTGTAATTTCATGTTGCTTCTGAAAATAATAAACCACAGTATGAAAACATTTAAAACCTTGAGGAGGAGAGGAAAGTAGAGTGTGATGGAGCAGAAGTTTAGGTTAACTGAGGCTGCAAGTGGGGCATCAAATTCATTTGGAAAGCTGATTGAAAAAGATCAATTTTAAATTGTCATTTTGTGGTAGGAGTTGGCTTGCAAAGCCCAAGTGCCACAAAGGAAGAGATGCAAATGGGAAAGAACAGGGTTTTGGTTGTGATGCCACTGAGAAAAATGAAATCTGTTCAGAACTGAGAAATGACAAGGTAAAGAGATAGGATGCTGCAAAAAGGAGAAAAATAATGTATATCAACCAATTGCAGATAATGTGTCAATCTAATCAGCACTTGTCTATTGATATCTACGCCATCACGAAGATATGCATTAAAATATCAGCAACACATTTCCTAGCAAATTTCAAAATAAATTCCTGCTCAAACTGCACTGTGGTTTGCATTTCAAGATTAGGAACTAGACACTAGGTCCTTCATTATTAATTCCTATTTTGATGTAATCTGAGGAACACACGCTACCATAGTCTGACCTCACTGAACAACTGAGGAAATGAGAGATCAGGGCAGACATGTTCCTGTAGTTTGTCCTTTTTTGCTTTAGAACTGTGTTCCCTACACTTCTGTAACATAATTCAATCAAGCTTTGACATTTCTGAATGACTGGGAGAAAGCAATGCCCTGGTACTTCATTGGTGGATAAGTTAGCTGGGGAAAAATAAAACGATATTTCAGCTGAAGGCATAATTTGTCCCTGTTTTCCACCATCACCACCAACACTTTAAATTCCTTGATGTTTATTAATGTTTCTGCTTTGAAGTAAGCTACTTGAAAATATACAAAATAATATATTGTTGGTTTTTTTTTAATTCGAAGTAATTTACATTCATGATTTGCAACAGGGCTTTAATGCCATGGTATTTTTCAAAAATGGAGATACAAGATTCTGAAGTATTTTCAGAGGTGGTCTGAAGTAGACTATACTGTCTCTTGTTTTCTCTGTTTATTGTTGGTACTCAGAAAAGTAAAATTTCTCAGCAGGAGGTAGGGCAATGTAGGGGAACTGTTGAATC
>VXAB01008106.1:0-22801 GCA_013399175.1 Odontophorus gujanensis
AGGAAGGGAGGAAGGGGGGGAGGAGAAAAGAAGAGGGAGATAGAGGGGGGTAGAGTGGCAGTGGAAGGGATGAATTTTTAATAAAACGCTTCCCCAGTTTTTAATCCAATTCCATTTCTCGGAGCCAGGTCACTGCCCAAGGCAGCTGCTACCCCAAGGTCAGTTTCAGCTACCCAAGGCAAGGCAGAGGTGAATCAATAATTTAGACAGAAATGGAAAAGGTGAAACCATCAAAGATAATAAGCAAAAATTTTAACAACTGGAATGCAAAACCAGAGAATTAAAAAAAAAAAAAAGAAAAAGAATATTTATTAAAATATGTCTGATATTAAGGTCTTAAACTGTGCCTCCTAACAATTTTTTCAGGACTGATACCATAGGTGTGATTGCAAGCAGAGTTACTGAGGAAGGGAAGATCTATTCAGAAATCTCTTTGGGAAGGAGCTGGAAATGAGAGCAGATCACTGTGCAGGAAGAGCATACACTGCAGTATCCATACACTGCTTTAATGGTGAGTGTTTCGCTGATTAAAAACCTGTGGGAATGATTGAAAACAGATATCCATAGAAATAAATTGTCTCAGGTTTGATGGAAACAAGAAAGGCAAGGTACCCTGTGCCTCTGATAATGACAGTAAAGTATCCCTTTGACTAATTGTATGCACCTGCATGCAACTATCCATACAACTAGCATGGATCCTGACAAAACACATATCTAGAATATTATTTGGAATTATTTTCAAAATTATAACTGCCTTGGAATTGTAAAACTAAAATCAAAAGCTCTCAGGTTGTTTTGGGATGAGGAAGCAAACAAGGAAGCTAAAAGATCTGCTATTTAATGAGACAATCACAGCTATAGAAGCACAGGTGTATTCTAGTCGTTTGCCCCTTGATTTTCAGTCCCCTCTTCCTCTCTGATGGTGCCTACAGGGTGAAATTTAACTTAGTCCTTTACTGGGAGTACTGTCAGTTTTAGTTAAGGAGTAGGGAAAAAAAAAAATGGCAAAAGAAAAAGAAGAAGAGAGAATACAAGAAGAATAAGACCCCTCCCTCAATTTAGAGAGATTTTTTTTTTTTTCCCCAAAAGCAAAATGTTTTCCCTCTTAAGTCATTTAAGGCAGAAATTGAATGTTCCAATAAACACTGTGAATGTATTGTAATCTTACTTCAGTATTAATTACAATGTTATGGCTGTGCCTCCATTGAGATTTTGCCCCTCAGCAGTTAGTTATGCAAGTCCTGTTCAGAAGCAATCATTATAATATCAATATACTTTTGCTGTTGCCTGCAAATTACTAGATGACCTAATGCCACTGAGAGCTTTTGTGCTATTATTTTTCTTCATATTGATTAAATGTAAATTACNAAGTAATTGAGGAAATTCCAGTGCAGCCTAGTGCTGTACCTAGAGGTTGTCTGTCACTGAATTTGGTACTTCTGACCTCATAATTTGATATAATGTTTATTATCCAGGATGCAGCTCCAGGTGTCTATTATTTAGGATATTATTTGTTTAAATGCCCACCCAGGCACACCACAGAGAGAGTGGGAATGTCCATTTACCAAAGGGAGAACAGATAAATCTTCAGGCTGCAGAAATTAAAATAACACTTGCACTCAGTTGTACTTCAGGAAGAGTGGAGAGGAAAATCATTAGAGCTTTCAAACACATGGCTTTACAAGATTTTAAGATATATATATATATATATATAAAAATTTTAGAATGAAACCGTATGGGAAATAATATTCCAGTATAATCCTAGGGACTCATAATTCTTGCAAGAACCATTCTAAAATATACTGACTTTTGGTAGTGAGTGGTTCTTTGCTTTACATTTGCATCTGATTCTCCACAGGCCAGATTATACAGAAGGTGGATGTTTTATGGAGTCCTTGTGGAGGCATGGTGCCACTTCTTCAGGAGCTCAGTCAGCAAAAAGTCTGACTCCAACACTGTAATTGTGGATCAGTTGTTCTGGGACAAAGGAACTTCTTTCTTTGACTGCAGTATATCCTTCTGATCTTGCAGCCTGTCCACAGGGTGATGCACGTTAAAAAATCAAGTGCCAACAGAAGTTATGTGAGATGCTATATCATCTCTATGGGCAGGAATCCATTGATCACTATGGATGAGGTAATGTTTCCATTCCGTGTTAGTCATCCTGTAGCAGAAGTTAAACAGAAGAGAAGGTGCAAGTGTAATTGTATCAAGTAAATTTGTAGGAGTGAGGCAGAAAAAACAATTACCCTCTGCTATTTGTATCTGTGAAATTTGTCAATGCCTTCTTCTAAAGACGTTAACTTCTGCCTTCCAGGGTTGCAAATATAGCCATGCTCATACCGTGTGCCATCAGCACAGGACTGTTTGGAAGGCTTTTAATAATGTTTTAAAGGACATCACTCTGACTGATACAAGAAATGCCTAATGCCCCTGCGTAGATTGATCAGGGTTCACAATGGGATGCAATCAGGGTCAGTAGAAGACTATGGTGCATGCTGCACACAGCAGAGACAAAGCCTGTGGGTGTTAGGCACTTGCTGCTCCTGAGCTCAGACTTGAAATCAGATGTTGGAATAAGACAGAGAACGAGTTGTCTACAAAGGTGAAAAATTATATTATGAAAGATCTAGGAAAGGATCTCCTTCTATAAAATCTAGAGTTTTTAATTGTGGCCTGAAATGAAACCTCATGAGGTATTTTGGCCTGACAGTGGAAGGGTATTAAGAAAATCTGTGGGATTTCAACCTTCAAGAACAAACAGCAGGGTCTACATTATTAAACTTCTACCTAAGATCTCAGTGGTACTCAGAGAAACATTATCAGACTGCTCTGGTATCTTTCTGATTTCAGTCAGGGATATGAAGAATCAGCCTTTCAGATGCCAAAGTTCAAATGCAAAAAGTGATGTGGAGAATATGCTTAAGTTTTGTAAGAAATAACATAGGTTATTATAAAACGCATTTCTTTTTCTGTTTCCTTGCTTTGGAGTCAGTAGAACATTTTTATGTTGCTATATTCTTCTCAGTACCACATGCCAAAACTGTTTTTTGTTTTCTCCCGTTTCTTCCAGTCTTTGTCTGTTCAGCATCCTCTCAGCTTTCCCTGACCACTCTCCAGGAGCATTTGGTTCTCAAGACAGAGCATTCAGTGTAAGTCAAACAGGAAGCTAGTCTTGGTGCTTTCCAGACAAACACATTCAACAGTGCATTACATGATGTAAGAGCATCCATCTGTCTTGATGACGCCAAGAATTAAAAGCAGATAGCCAAACACCATTTTGAATGCTATAAAAGCAACGAGGTAGGAAAACAAGTGTATATTAACCACAAGTCTAAAACAAATGTTAAGCTACTCAAATACCGTTGTAATAGACAATTTTATCTGAAGCATACCTGCGTGTAAATGTCATACCTACAGCCAAAGTGGTTTAAAATGATGTAGGTAACACAAGAACAGTACCAGAAAATGTCAAGGAAGCCAAAAGAGAATGAAGCACATTTCCTATCTCCTCTAATCTGTGAATAAATACATATTTAAACTGAAATCTTTGCTATTAGCAGCTCTAGTGCACAGTGGCTCTTCTTGTAAGATGTGTTTTTCTTATTTTAAGTGTTCCTAAGTGCTATTTTATTCTTGCAGAACTGCTGGTATCCTCTGTCTTGCCATCATCCTTTCTAGAAGTGCAAACTCTTTACTGTTATTATAGTTTCAGTAACATTTGGACTTTTAACATATTTGCAAGCTTTCTTTGCCAGAATAAATGATCAAAATTATTCAGTGTCACTTACTTATACAGCTTTTCTGTTGTTTTTGCATTTTTTTTTAATTGCCAGCCAATCTCCCTTACAGTTTGCTTAGCAAGCATTCTTTTTGACCATTAGAAGCTGATACTAGGCATCCAAGGAGACTCCAGCCTTTTATCTCCTATGCAACACCCAGAGACTGATTTAACCCTTGGTGTAAATTACTGCAGCCTCAGGGCATGTAAATTTGTGTTGCTGTCAAGGGCTCCCTGAGGGCCTGCCAAAGATCCCAGACCCCTTTTGTGCTCCGACTTTGCATGTGACCAGCACAAAGATCCTTCTGCGACCTCTGCCTATATCCTTCAAAATGTCCTTCCCACAGCATAGGAGAGGTTATGTATATCCAACTCTTCAAGTCTACAGGAATATTCAGTCTGGATAAAGAGCTTCCCAGTTTCATGGCTGGATACAAACAGTTTGACAAACATGTTCTAAGTGATGTCAAAGCCAAAACCAGAAAAAAAAGAAGGCAGCATGGAACAGAAAGTTCCAACTTAAAGATATCCAACCTAAACCTCCCCTGGCACAACTCGAGGCCATTTCCACTTGTCCTGTCCTCTTTACTGATGATGTGGAGGAGAGCATTGAGTGCATCCTCAAAAAGTTTGCAGTTGTCTTCCAGTCAGCGGAAAGTATCTATCTGCCTGGGTAAAGGAAGGCACTGCAGAGGGATCTGGACAATCTGGATAGCTGGACTGAGATCAATAGGATGAAATTCAGCAAGGACAAGTGCTGGGTTCTGCACCTTGGCCACAATAGCCCCAGGTAATGCTACAGGTTTGGGGGAGGGTGGCCTGAAGGCTGTGTGGAAGAAATGGACCTGAAGTGTTGGTCAGCGCTTGGCTGAACATGAGCCAGCAGTGTATCCAGGTGGCCAAGAAGGCATCCTGGCTTGTATCAGGAATAATGTTGCCAGCAGGAGCAGAGTAGTGATCATCCCTCTGTACTCAGCACTGGTGAGGCTGCACCATGAATGCTGTATTCATTTTTGGGTGCTTCACTACAAGAAAAACCCTGGAGAAGGCTCTTCCAGAGAAGAGCATCAATGCTGGTGGGGTGTCTGGAGCACAAGACTTCTGAGGAGTGCCTGAAGGAACTGGGGTTATTTAGTCTGGAGGAGAGGAAGCTTGGGGGTGACCTTAGTGTTCTCTACAACTACCTGAAGGGAGGCTGGGGTGAGGTTGGATTTTAACTCTTCCATGTAACTATCAATACGACTAGAGGGAATGCCCTCAAGTTGCACCTGATGAGATTCAGGTTGGACATTAGGAAAAACTTCTCCTCAGAAAGAGTGGTCAGGAACTGGAATGGGCTGCCCAGGGGGGTGGTGGAGTCACCATCCATGAAGGGGTTCAAGAAGCATTTAGATGTACTGAGGAACATGGTTTAGTGAGAAATACTGGTGATGGGTAGACAGTTGGACTGGATGGCCTTGGAGGTTTTTTCCAACCTTGGTGATTCTATGATTCTATATCCACCAATGACATCATGGGCCAACATAATGAAATGACTTTCAGAGCAGAGCATATTTAGAACTGAGTTTTCAGGAAAAGTATTTCGCTGTTTTCTCTAATCAGTGACACAGGGCAGCTTTACCTTAATCTCCCCATCTTAATTGCTATTGACCATTTTTAAATACAAAATCATNTGGACTGAGATCAATAGGATGAAATTCAGCAAGGACAAGTGCTGGGTTCTGCACCTTGGCCACAATAGCCCCAGGTAATGCTACAGGTTTGGGGGAGGGTGGCCTGAAGGCTGTGTGGAAGAAATGGACCTGAAGTGTTGGTCAGCGCTTGGCTGAACATGAGCCAGCAGTGTACCCAGGTGGCCAAGAAGGCATCCTGGCTTGTATCAGGAATAATGTTGCCAGCAGGAGCAGAGTAGTGATCATCCCTCTGTACTCAGCACTGGTGAGGCTGCACCATGAATGCTGTATTCATTTTTGGGTGCTTCACTACAAGAAAAACCCTGGAGAAGGCTCTTCCAGAGAAGAGCATCAATGCTGGTGGGGTGTCTGGAGCACAAGACTTCTGAGGAGTGCCTGAAGGAACTGGGGTTATTTAGTCTGGAGGAGAGGAAGCTTGGGGGTGACCTTAGTGTTCTCTACAACTACCTGAAGGGAGGCTGGGGTGAGGTTGGATTTTAACTCTTCCATGTAACTATCAATACGACTAGAGGGAATGCCCTCAAGTTGCACCTGATGAGATTCAGGTTGGACATTAGGAAAAACTTCTCCTCAGAAAGAGTGGTCAGGAACTGGAATGGGCTGCCCAGGGGGGTGGTGGAGTCACCATCCATGAAGGGGTTCAAGAAGCATTTAGATGTACTGAGGAACATGGTTTAGTGAGAAATACTGGTGATGGGTAGACAGTTGGACTGGATGGCCTTGGAGGTTTTTTCCAACCTTGGTGATTCTATGATTCTATATCCACCAATGACATCATGGGCCAACATAATGAAATGACTTTCAGAGCAGAGCATATTTAGAACTGAGTTTTCAGGAAAAGTATTTCGCTGTTTTCTCTAATCAGTGACACAGGGCAGCTTTACCTTAATCTCCCCATCTTAATTGCTATTGACCATTTTTAAATACAAAATCATATGTATTCGGGCAAAGTGATTTGCTGCAAATTGGCTTTCCTGATGACATGAATCCCAGGGAGGTGCCTTTGAGGCATTCATAGGTATCACTTCGTTCTTTTCTTCCACAGAAATTTCTGCTTCTCACTCCCTTATGTATAAATTCAAGCATGAGCTTTACTGCACAAATACCTGACTACTGAAAACTACAGTGTTTCCATGAAATCTTGACTCTATGAATAACTCAGAGCAAGAAGAGAATATTTTGCAGAGACAGAGACTTTTGAGACAGATAGTAGTGGAAAATCCTTTCTCCACAGGATAAGATTAAGAAAAGCTGGTAAAATATTAATAACTTGTTGGGCAATAAAATGATGAAAAGAGTTAAT
The DNA here is from genome assembly GCA_013399175.1 of Odontophorus gujanensis. Classification (NCBI taxonomy): domain Eukaryota; kingdom Metazoa; phylum Chordata; class Aves; order Galliformes; family Odontophoridae; genus Odontophorus; species Odontophorus gujanensis. The sequence goes on from VXAB01008106.1 coordinate 6,779, forward strand.
TAGTAATAGAATATTGCTTTCTATCTAAGCACAGGTTGTGTCTTCTGTGTCCTATGAGTGTAATTGGAAATGGCATGATTTTTAACCTTCAGCCTCCTGAGACACCACTGAAAGTGAGGTTGTGTGGTGCTTTACCCTTGAGAAAGAAAACAAATATTGTAGGAAGAGAGCACTGGGATACAACTATACCATCCCGAAAGGTCACTGCAGAGTGAGGTCAATTTATTTAGCAGATTTGTTTGAATTCTCAAGAGGGTACAGGATAAAGGGGGAGCACAGTCCTCAGCTTTGCTTCCAAAGCTTACTCAGCACAGCTGTTGTGAAGAGACAGTGGGCAACAAGTCTCCCTGATGGTGCAGCTAACCATCAGGAAAGCAGAAGAGAGAAAAAAAAGAAGGCGCTTTCCTGAGTGATATGCTGAATTCTTATGTAGCTTAATTCTTTTATGAGTATCATTGACTTAGATGACCATAGTAAGTGTTGCAACAAATCTATTATGTAGAGAAACTAAAATTTATTAGAGGAGAAAAATAAAACAACAGAGAACAAAAAACAAACAAACAAAAAAACCACAAACAAATCCACTTTTTCAACACCTCTGTGTCTTTGTCTGTGATGTATAGCATATGAGCTGGTCTTTTGCAGCTGGTATGTGACAACTGTGCAGTTTACTGAACCAGAATTACTTTCTCTGTGTGCAGTGCACCCCTCACTTTTAGAAAAATTCATCACACCAGCAAATCAGATTCTGATTTATTAAACTGCAGTAGAAAATAAAGAAAGGGGGAAGAGAGCGATTCCCTGGAAAGCAGAAATATATGGGAGAGTTATTTCCTTATGAGATATAGGCTAGAATTAATTTATGCTACTAGGAAAGCAGGGAAAATGATTGTAGTCTCAAGACTAAAAAAGTTAAAAACATTGCCTGGGACAAGCCATGGAAAGCCTTGTGTTTAGTAGGCTCTAGAATGATGTTAATAATCAAATGCTTTCATGTGTGAAGACTGAATCTTCCTCACACCCACTAGATTTTAGTTCAGTGTCTGAACAAAGGTGTGCTTTCTCGGCTTTTGACGGGAAAAAGTGCATTTCTTGCTATTTCACATGTGCTGAAATATGGCGCATATGAAAAGGGACACACATGAATCCTAGCTTAATACAGAGCTCCCAGCTTAAATTTCCAACTTACTTTCCTATTTGCTGATTTATGTATTTGCCAGCCCTACAGTTGGGTCTTAACAGTTTTTCATGCATAGGAGTTTCCATGGTAACCTTGTGAGTAAAGGTAAAACTGTGGTGGATGGCAGCAATGAAACAACAAACCACCAATGAGCAGAAAGACTGCTTTGGGCCAGTTTGTGAAACACTCTGGGAGGACAGCGTAGGCAGGGTCTGAGGCACCTGTACCTTTTTGAACTGGACTTCCCTGGTCAAGCTTTCTGAATGAATTACTTTGAAAATGTTCTGGGCATGGTAGAATTTATTAGTAGAAAACAGCCTGGACTGATAAAATAAAACAAAGAAAAACAAAACAAAAAACCAGAATGACCCTGACACAGCAACAAGAGGGACTGCTAAGAGAAAGGATGACTAGTGAAAGGAGTTTCTGCCTTATTCCAAAATGTGTGGGTTTTTTTCACTTTGGGTGCAAAAGGGTTTATACCGAGCAAAACAGACTCCGATAGAGGGGATTTTGGTTTCACAGGGACATCATGCTTATCCTTGACTTCATTTATTGCTTGTACACAACCAGTAAAACATAATATAATCAAATACGTCACCAGCTGAAAAGGGACTGTGACCAAACCTATTCTGATGCTTATTCTTTTGTGAAAATCAGAGTATTTTCTGGTAACAAAGAAAGGATTTTTAAGCTCCTTCTGATTCTCTGAGGTCATTCGGCAGCAGTGTTTCAGCATTTCTTTTTAAAGATTTTTATCTGAAGGTTTACTAATTCTCTTGCATGATCCGCTTAAGCTCGCAAATCTGGAGCAACCTCGAGAAAAACATTACTTAAAGATGACTGTGGAACTCAGTGAAACACATGGAGAGGCATGTAGCTCAGATTTATAATAAATCCTAATTCTTAGGGTTCTGCCTCCTGGAGGTGAAGCTGGCCAGGATGTCCCCGTGGGTCTGGAGAGGCATGGGGCAACCTGCAGGCCCCTAGATATTCACCACCACCACTTCTCTTCTGTTCCCTTTTGCTGTGGGGGAGAACAGCAGATGTGCTGCTAGGTAAAAATAAGAAACAAACAAACAAAAAAAAAAAGACAACACCAAAGCATGAAAGAATCACTCTGCCTGATTAATTGAAACAATAGGGTATCTTCAGTTGCACAAGATGTCTAATCAGCTCTGAAGAGGTATGAAAAGCTCTGAAGAGGCTAATAACTTCACAGTGTACAACACCAGGCCTGCATCTTTCTGAAAGGAGGATGTCTGACAGCTTTCAAGTTTTACAAGATTCAGGAAAATAGTACAACTAAATGAGAGGAAGACAGTGAGAAAGACTTGCTGTTGTCAGTTGGGAAAAAGGCTGGAGCTGAAGCTCTGACAGTACAGTGTATATGTATACATATGTGTGTGTGTAGTGAAGAATGTGTTCGCTGTAATGTGTTGTTTAGCTGCTGGTTCTGTTAGCTGTTCACTGGTTGTGTGCTGTTGACTTAATGATTTGCCCTGTACATGGTATTACCACCCAAATAACCAACGCAGTGAAGAACCACTAATGCACTAAGCTGCCTATCTGGAAGGAACCCTAAACTTCAGTCTCCATCACCAGGGGTTAGCCATCAGGAAAGATAAATGGTTTTGCATTAAATGCTGGAATTGCAATTATTTTTTTGTCACAGTATGGACTGAAATAAACAGGCTGCACTTCTCTGATGTGTGGCGTGTTCTCCCTACTACTGTCCTGATTAATGTCCCACTAATCTGTGCCTTTGTTTCTGTTGTCAGTGGTACGCTTCATGCTGCAGAGAGATGGTCTTATACATGTGACACACTTCCAGGAGTGGGCCTAACTGGCCATTGCCTTGGTAACTTGGTTTTATTTTGTGGAGGTATAAAGCTGATGAACAAGGCAATCATTCTGTCTGCATAACATGCAGCAGTGCTGGTGCAAAGTTGCCAGCATCACAACAATGGGGAACTCTTCCTGCAGACCTGGCCAAGTCTTACTGAACCCCTAAAAACTTCTATTTCCAGGTTTGTGTCTTGTGGCTACCTAGTCACCCTCGCCAGCTTTCTGTCCTCTCAGACTCACCTGCTGTTCCCAAAACTGAAGAAACAAAGTGGCTGGATAAAGGTCTCCCTTCTCCTAATGTTCATTAGTCTGCCCTGACGTGTCCCAGCACTTAACCTCAGCAGTGGGAAATGCTAAGTAGTTTGTCACTGTTGGTATGAAAGCTACTTTGTGGGAATTTTTCTTCTCTTGGCACTTTCTTGTGTGCAGTGAAAGAGTGTAAATAAATGTGTAGTTACAAGTTTGCTCAAAAGCTGCCTGAAGCTTAAAACTGCTCATGGTAACAACTAATTGTTTACCTGTTTCTTAATCAGTATTCTTCTAATCTTAGCAGCCAATTAAGAGACTGCAGACTGTACATGCATCAATTTGCAGGTTGCTTTTTCAGTGCTTGAATTAGCATGGCATGCAGAAAACAGCTGAAGAACAAGTTAATTGGTTAGCTGGACATAACATGTACATCTATCTCTGCAAGTATTTATCATTGTTCTCTGCTTGGAATGATACCCCAGCCAGAAAAGAAAACCCTCCTTCTGAACCACAGCTCTGACTGCTGTGCATGCTCAGTCCTCTCGCATCTGCAGCAGGTTCTTAGATTCTTTGCCATGGTTGCTTCACAAGAAGCCCAACTAGGTCTTCAAGGTAGCAAGGGTAAGGAGCTTAATATGTCCTATCCAAAAGAGCAGGGGTTTAATTAGAGTTGCATCCCAGATGGAGATCTTTCACTGGAGGTTTTGTACAGTGCTTACTGCTGTGCCAACGGAACAACACTGGGATGTGTCTCCAGGAGCTTGCAGTCAAAGACAGATAAGTACAGAGTACACTATAAACTACCAAGTAGTTCAATAAACAGTAAAGTTAATAGTGCTTGGTTTCCTGAGGCTTTCTCCCAAAGTTAATGCATGTAGATTTGTACTGAAGAGAAAATATTGGTGAAAGTTTTATTTGCCATTATCATGTATATAAAATCCCCCTACCATCAGGACCTTGCTTGATTGTGCTCTTCCTGTGGTCACATGGTATTAGAAGGGCTGTGTGTTTCTCACTGCTCTTTAGTTTCTAGAAGTGACTGATCCCCTTTATGCTCTGCTCTCAACTTGAAAATGCCTATTGGTGAAAAAGTTGTCTGGCAACCATCCACAGAGCTAATTTCTGCAGGAAAACAGGCTGGCCAGGTAGAGTGGAAAAACATGAAGTGAACAAAGGTGTATTTGAATTATTAGTTGTAAGTGGGTTCTGTAGCTTCTGTTAACTCTGTTTCTTCCTTCAAGTCTCCAGGGTCTTCTGTATTTTCAACAAGGAATGGTGAATGAAGTAAGCAAACAAATTAGCCTGTGTTGATCTCTTTGCTACTCTTGCGTAGAAGGGTGTAAGCTATAACAAATATTTATTTTTAGCCTGATGAGACATTTCCTGAAAGTAGAATATTGTCTGACTGTTGTTTAATTAGAGGATATTGAAGTGAGTAGGTTCAGTGGATTACTCAGAGGATTAATGTTGAAAAGGATGTGTTCTTGAGGAAGAAATATCATGGTATCTTTACCCAACGGATGGCACAGACCTATGCATGAAGGCAATGGCTGGGCAGCCAGAGCCAAAAGATCAGAATCCTAGTATAAATGCTATCAGTTGGAAAAGTCAAAAACAGAAGAATGAAATGAAAAGGACCATAAGCAACTTGGAATTTAGCTGGAAATCACTCTGATGTATTTGTCAACTATAGTTTTGAGGAGATATATTTTTACGTAGTCCCATGCCAAATAGGATGTATTGGAAACTTCTCCACCTTCAAGGGTGAGCAGCAGAATACATTCTGCAGCAAGAGCCATATGGACAGCAGTCTATTTTCACCATGAAGGTTAAAACTTTTACGCAGCCGAAGAAGTCCATTCACACCCAGTCATGTGAGAAGGATGGGCGGAGAGGAAGCCAGCTGTCTTGCTATCCCAAAAGATTAGCCTGAGAAAACATGAAGGCAATAAAAGAACAACCTTTAATAAAAAGTCATAGTAAACAACATGTTACATTCTCCAAAAACACTGATACTTACAGACTGATGCAAGTGAAAAGCCCAGTTCAGAAATCTCTTTGTTTTGCCTCTGGTTAAAGTTGGCTATCTCTGTTACTGACAAAAAGAGCAGTGCCAAACAGAGCACTCCGCTCTCTAGAAGTTTAATGATGGCAAATCTTAGACACATTTGTGATTTATATTAGAAGAGGGAATGAAAAACAAGGTTTTCAGAGACTACAGCTTGTGCATGCCTGTTGGGAGCGTACTAAATAAAGCCAGCTTAAAAAAAGACCTAAACAAATATTAATTCCAACCTTCCCCCTTGCTACTTGCATAGAAAATATGGCACAGATGCTGTCAGCCTGCAAATGTCAAGCAAAAATTTGTGTCTATGTGCTAATCAGACAAAGCTGTGAGAAATGTGTTTATTACCCTTCCTTTTTATTATTAAATTAATGTTATAACCATATTAGTACCTGGTTGGTTTATTTTTTGTTTTTTTGTGGTTTTTTTTTGACCTTACAGCCTTCTACCATACAAACAAATTATTTTAGAACAAAAATTAGCTGTTTAACAGAACACAGCCTGCTGCACTGCAAAATAAATTACTGGATAATTAAAATAGTCTCTAATCAGATTTTTTGGAGCACATTGTTCACACAGGTGGCAGTGGCTGGCATATGAATGAGGTGTGAAGTACTCCATACTGCCTTGTTACTATAATGATGTTAGAATAAGCACTTTTTTCTTCTTTTCTGATGAATCTAGGTAAGAACAGGAGGAAATGATTAAATGCACATACGAGGCTTAGGAATCTATGGGAGAAAGTTTCTTGATCACAGCATCTTCATCTGTCTTTCCACATATCCCACTCTAGTATGCTGGATCTAGCACCTCAAATCTAGGTAGCTACTGGAAAGTGAGGTATCTATCAAGCAATGATGACAATAATGATAGTAACATAGAATCACAGACTGGCTTGGGTTGGAGGGGACCTTAAAAATCAACTAGTTCTAGTCACCTGCCATGGATCAGAGTCACCCCCCACTAGATCAGGTTTCCCAAAGCCCCATTCAGCCCAGCCTTGAACACATCCAGGGATGGGGCATCCGTAGCTCCTCTGTGAAACCTGTTTAGTGCCTCATGATCCTCATAGGACATAACTTTTTTCAAATAACCAATCTAAATGCACCTTCTTTCAATTTAAAGCTATTACCCATTGTATGTCACTACTCTGAAAAAGAGCCTCACATCATCCTTCAGGTGGCCTCTCTTTAAGTACTTGCAGTCTACTATAAGGTCTCCCCAGAGCCTTCACTTCTCTAGACTGAAAAAGTGACAATTTGTGTCCATTCCTGTGGGTCACAAGTGGCCAGAGGAGGATAGTACCCATCCTGGGAACAGTTCTGCATGTTGTTATTACAGAGGCATCTTGTATTTTGTGCTTGCAGCTTCCAGAAAGAGTTAGTGAAATGTTAACAGTTCTTGAATTCATGCCATTACAGTTTCAACAGTAAATCTGTGATAGATCTGTCTTGAAAAGGAAGATGTTGCTGGGGTTGTTCACTGCTTTCAACATGACTTCTTGAAAAACCTTTGGAATTATTATTTTCTCACATATACATCACCAAAAGTGTTTTGAAATTTATACTCATTTTAAATCTCATTGTTGCCTAATCATCATCCACAACCCCAAACTATCTGTAGAGTCTTGTCAACTTCTGTGCATTATTAATGGCTCTCAAAGTTATCCTGGGTCTGGGAATTATCTTCTAGTTGGATAAAACTTAGGAGAAATAAAACAGACTTAACAACTCTCCATTTCATTCATAATTGCAAAACAAGTACTTTTTAGTGTAGCACGTGATACACTGCCACATCACTGCATATTGTCATCTAGTACCCAGTAGAACTCCAACCAGTGGTGTGTGAAGAACACTAACACAAAAGACCAGAAATCCCATATCTGAATGCGTGTGATTGCAGTGTTATAGTTCTTGTGGTATGCTCACATGCTCTCATGGATATGCTCAGGTCTGCACATTTCTTATCTCCATAAAACAAGGTTTGGGATAGAGGCTTGAGGAACGTCTGCCAAAACCACAAGGCAACGTAATTCTATGGTAGCTACTTCTAAAGTAGTTTCAACCTAGGGAAGAGCCCTTGTAAAAGTCATGCATACATTTGGTAGAAAGGGGGTGTGTGATAATTAGGAAAATATTAGATGAAGGGAATAAGAAAGATGTAGAGAAATCTGAGGTCTTTAAAAAATAGTGTATCTTAGCACTAAATGCTCTATTCCAAAACTTCCAACACAAAAGTAAAAAGTAACAGTGTACTTGGCCCTACTGTCCAGGTCCTTCATTTTTACTTAAATTAAACTGTCTTAACTCAAGTGCTTTCAGCAGGGTTGTATCAATTTGTGTTTCTTGAGAATATAGCCTACTACAAGAAACAATGCTGTTTTTTCTTTTTTTTCTCTTTTTGTTTTGTTTACTTAGTACTTAATGTCTTCTGATTTTCAATCTTCCAAGAAAAAGTGAGAGTATCAGTTGCCTGAAGTAATATTTCAAATTATGCAGGCATTATTTTTAGGAGGAAAGAAGGGCTTCAGGAGAAAGTGGAGAAAGAAAAGAAAAATTATTTTTCAAGAGAAGTGGTTGTTTTAAGGTACTAAGAGGGATTTAGAGGCCAATGTCATCTCCTGATCATATGAAGGAAGAAAACAGTTCTTCCAGACTAGCAAGGAATAGTGAGCACTTTTCTAAATGCAACAAACTGAAAAGCATTGTGTTTTCAGTCTTACTTCACAGGCCTGAAGAGGTATCCAAATGCTCTCCATTCTTCCTCATCCTCCCTAGCACTGTTACATACTGAAACAGATATAATTTTTGAAGGTAGCGTGCAGGCTTTGGTTCATAACTGGTGAAAATGCAGAGCTAATGCTGGTGGCTATGACAAAAAACAGTGTTGCGTAGCTGAGAATTTGCTCTATCAGATGGTGTCATTGTGCTGTTTCTATCTGTAGTAGTTTCCATGGGAATAAATAGGAATCATTATTTTCAGAGCAACATATGTATGTATTTAATTGAAGGCCATCTGGTCTCAGAAGAGGACATGGAAAAATATGGCTCATCCCAGAAGGACAGCTGGGAAGAGTACTGAAGCTACACAGCTTTTAAATATTTCACACCATTTTATCACAATAGTTTTCAAACTTTTTTTTTTTTAATTGATATTTCTAGAGTAACATGTTTAATTAACGTGGAAATATCCTTTTTTGTTGTTGTTGTATTGTTTTTTGTTTTTTTCCCTAGCTCCTTAAAGCTGTGCAAACCAGTCCTAGTTTAGGGAACCTGGGCTGAGGAACAGCTCCAGTGGAGATTGTTCTGAAGCATTGGGCCTGGCCAAGAGATCTTGGCAGTGAGGAGTGCTGTGGTGGCAGCCTGAAATAACAGTTAAGAGTGTGGTTATGTTGGAGGGTCTTAGAGAAACTTCATGAGCTGTTGCTTGTCAACAGCTCCTGGCGTATACCATCCTCTGTGACGTGGCTGTACTCTCAAGGCTCCTATAGTCATTACACAATTGGAAAGGCATGGACAAATAGTATCTTTTTTAATACTTATTTTTAACTCTTTCAGAGTTTATGCCATAGGAACAAGTAACATCACACAGCTAAGTGTTCTTTCAAATGGTGTGCAATCATAAGGGTAACTATATTTTTGGCCTGTGCCCACCATGCCAAAACATCCTGAAACTGATTCTGGGCCTACTACACCAAGGGGAATAGCATTGCATGCAGTTTCTCTTAAAACAAGCATTGTACTGTGCGTGTCCTCCTTTCTTTAAGCAGCATGTGGCTGGCAATTGGTAGCTGTCAGGTAACCTGTTTCTCATTGCAATCTGTGCTTTAGTGTGATGCTCACATCAGTGCAGTTTGATGCAAGCCATAACATCAGCATGTAACAATGCCTCACCACAGGAAGAAGTATTCATGAATCAGTGATCAAGACTCTAGTTGCATGCAAAACTGAAAGACAGATGAAACTGGGGGAAGGTGTGTGGGCTATGGGACAATGTTTGCTTCTTCTGCCTCTAGTGGGGATGTGGGGCCAGGAAACCACATCTGGTGTGAGACAAGGATCCTTCTGACTCCAGCCTTTTGTGTGTGCTCTGCCCACCACTTCACAATGTGATATCTGGATTTTCAGGGTTCTGGCAGAGGCAAAACGTGCAGTGAGGCAGTGGCCTTGTGCAGTCTCTTAGGCTAAGTGGTACCATCTCAGAGCAACAGCCCCAGGGAGCAGCCAACTCTGCCAAACGCATTGTTCTGTCTTTCTAAAGGCACTGCTCAGCCTGGTGTTTTTCTTCTATCTTTATTTTTCCTTTTTTGTTTTTTCCCCTCCATCAGATGATTAAGTGATTTAGACTGAAGTAATAGCAGAACCATTGGCAAGAGCCAGAAAGGAAATTGGTATGCAAAACAAACAAACTTTCAGCATGAGTCCATTTCTAATGTACTCTGAAGCACATTTATTAACGTAATTCTCCAGTGAATCTAAATGTTTAAATATACCTGCGAAGGAGAAAAGTCACTGGCTCATGCAAAATTGCTCTGAACTATATCATTAATTTTGATACACTAAAAATGCAGCAGGCTTACAATGAGTTATAATGTTGAGCTTTTTATGGGTAATTTAATGCAAATGAGAAACTTTTTTTTTTCTTTCATGTGTGCAGATTTTGTCTAGAGTGATGACTTTCAGCTCAGTGAACATAAACTTCTTGTTTTTTAGGAAGATTTTGCTAACACTATGTGAGGTCCCAGGAGAGTTTTAGACAGTGAAAAGATACAAACTTTAGAATAAATATCTCATCTCCTTGACTGTTATTAAAATGCAAGTTTACAGGGCCTGGGCAGATTGCGTTTATATTTTCAAAACAGTTAAGATTTGAAAGTTTGGAGTTTGGGATTTCTCCTTGACCTTTCATATTTATCTCTGTTCCATCATTCACACTGTGGGACACCTCTCATATTATGATAAAATATTAATTTCTCTCCCACAAGCTACTTTGTGCCCTTCACACAGTACTGAATAAAGTGCACAAAGATCCACTGTATATGCGACTTCACAGTAACCTTGTCCTCTCAGTGAGTTATGCAGCTGCAAGGATTTTGAGTTCACCCTCTTTCCGATCAGCTATGTGTATGCCAGTACACCAGAATGTAAAAAATGTGTGGATACAGCACAGGATTATGTTACAGTTGAGATTTAAGCATGGGTTAGTATTGTCTAAAACCACCTAGCTTCCTTCTTGTAACAGCGTTAACTGTGAAATACCACACTCGAGAGAGAAGCTTGTTGTGTAGGTGGAATTTCTGCTGCTGTTTTCCCATTGACTCCACGTTGCCATAGGTATCTGCATTAGAGATTTTACAGGTAGGTAAGATACATTTTAACAGACGACAAACTCAGACTTTGTCAGTAACTGGTAGAAGTGCAGCTCAGGGCTTTTAGGCAGTGATAAATTCGGCAGTTTTCAAGGACCAGTGCCAGCTAGCCCCATGCTGCAGGTGCTACCCCAGCTCCCTCATGCAAATTCGCTTAGCAGTTCGATAAAATCCCACTGGTGTGTTTAAAGCTGTTGGGATGCCCAGCTCTCTTTTCTCACCATTTGACCTCTTAGCACCTTAAATCCAGTGGACCAATTTAGAACATTCTATCTTAGGCCGCCATCTCTCAGGGCTTCTAAGATCACAGCTTGTGGTGGGATTGCCCCACAGCGGAGATAACTCTTTCTCCTCTCCTGGGAACACGTGTTTGAGACTGAGATCTGCTCAAGTGTCCCCCCCACCAATACCAAGGGTGTGTTCAGTGCTCACTCCATCTTCTCCAGTCACTGGCATCTGCACCATTGCTCTGAAATGGGGGAAGACGAAGCAGATCCCTCCGCCCCATGAGGTCTGTGGTATTTCTCAGAAACCTGAGAGGACTCAATTATAAAAGGCTGGTCAGAACAGAGGCTGTGTTATGAGAGCTTTGCCAAAGCTAAGAGATGTTAGGTGACTGCTGCTGAGAAAATAATTCCGTATTTGTTCTCTGCTTTTATGCTGTCTGTACCACTTCAGAGGAGGCAGGAAACCTTTACACTGCTTATTCTGCGGTGGGTGTAAATAGCCATGCAAACTACAGCAGCGCAGAGCTTAATTCACAAAGCCCAGGTTCACTGTAAAGACCCATATTAAAGAAAAAGGGGCTGACTAAATTGGGACTCATTCAGTGTGGACTAGGAAAAGTGAGAGCATATTTTATGTCATTGAAGAATGAAATATTTCCTTGTGAAAATACTGTTTACATGGAAAGATGGTGATAATTAGGGCAATAAGTGAATCACTACCAATAATAATCTTACAGTGCTCTGAAACGTGACAGCATCTCATTAGTGGGCAATAACGCTTCTGTTAAATGTCAGCAGTACAAAACATTAGCAAGAATTAAAAAACTGATTAATAGAAAACAACTTTTCTTTCAAGACAATATACCTGATCTCCAGTGTGAGAAAATCTCCTGGGAGGTAATAACAAGAAACTACGTACTACAAGCGTATTAAAAAAGGTCAACGAATCATGATGGAGGGAAAATTGCATTTCCATCTGAAGTTATTAATTGAAAAGAAACCCTTTCAAAATGAACACATTTTAAGCAAAAATACACTATAGCCCCTAGAAATAAAGCTAAGCTTACATTTATTTTTCAGCTATTTAGATAATATGTTCCTGGTGAAGCCTGGAGGAATTATCATCCACCAAATTAATACAGCTGCTCTCTACCATATAAATAGGTGTTTTTCTCCAAAATTCTGTGCTTCAAGGCAAGATTCATGTCCTCTTGTCTAGAAAGAACAAGAAGAGCTTTTCTTGAAACCTCACTGCTGATCTCAGTAGTACACTAAGCTTCTGCTAGTGCTGGAAAGTGAAGCAAGGTGCCCTGTAGGTGTGCTTTTGGAACTTATGGGCACTGAGCATATAAATCTGTTTTGGACTTGTTTTGGACTGATGAAGAAGCCCTAAGAAAATCCAGAACAAGTCACTGTTTTCACCTCAGCCTCTTGGGGAAAATAATCTGTTGAGACTCTTTCATCACTCACAGAAGGGAGGTTTTATACCCTTCATATCGATGCTCTCTTGCAACACAGTGATATACCAGGTGAAACACAAGAATATCTCTAGGCAAACCTCAAGATGATTTTTCTCAAGGTGAAGATCTGAAATTATGTGACTGAGTGACAGCTTTTGGACACTGAGCTCTTACACTGACCCACAATGTGCTGTGGATAAAACTGATCCTGATCCTGCATGGTAACTACACAGCCCATGGAAAATGTTCCTTAGCAGCTACTAAATGTCATTTTCTCTACTGCAAGCTCACACAAATATGATTGGTTTGTTTGCTGCAACCAGAAAAAAGTTATTTCATTAAAAGACATGAGTGCTGCTGATTTTTAACTGCATACACTAAAGCATTTGTAATGCCAGTACAAATATTTGACTGCAGATTTTTCTAGTGGCCTGCCCATCTCATTTTTAATAGCAAAGGAGTCAGTAGATGGAGCAAACTCTTATAGCACTTCTCAGCATTTTGTTGGACTACCTTGTGCTGGCTGGACTTCTTGAAGAATGTAAGCTGACACTTCAACATCTATCTGCATCATGGAGAGACTGAAACTTCTAAAATCAGGAGCAATTGATTTTGATAAATATGTTGGTAATATTTCATGTACACATATTACTTCGTTCTTTGACACATCGTAAGGAAGTGAAGAATTTCCCTGCAAAACCCAAGAATGGTCATGTAAACCATTTGCAAGAGGTAAAGAGGCTCAGAAAAGTTGTGGATTGATAATTTTTTCCAAAAAAAGTGTGAATTTCATGCGGTGAGCTACTAATTTCTGAGCAGTTAACAGTGTGAGTTGCTGGTTGTTAGTAGCCTGCCCCAAAACTGTTATGTCAGAGAATGTGTCTCTTTGACTCAGGAGAATGAAGATGGAGATAATCATGACAGCAAACACTTCTAAGTCACACTGCACACTGCAAACTGTGATCTTAAAGCCACTCTAAAGGAGCAGAGTGCTTCTGACACTGGAGAGTTCGTAACAAACAGAAACATCATCAATAGCAGGGGTAACAAATGCTGGTGATTCAGGCTTTGTTATGGTGCTGGCTGTCAATACAAAAAGGTGCTCAAAAAAACTGAGGAGAAACTGTTTTTTTAGGAAAAAATGGGTGGTGTGGCCTGCTTCATACTGTTTTGGAGGGTCAGAATAACATGACAGCCAATTATGTGTTAGGAGTAGTTCTGCACATAGTTTTTGTCTCTTAATGTATATAGACAGCATATTATACACAGAAATGCATGTTTAGTGATATTAGCATCATGGCCTAGGAAAATAGATTTCTGATTTTGTGATGATAAGTAAGGAGTTTTGTTTTGGCTTACTCAGGTGTAGGAACAATGCTATTGAAGTGTGAGAATAACAGGTGCAGGTGGTAGAATAGTTTAGCAGCACTGAATTATTCAGTAATGTTGATTCTGTTCTAGCAGCTTGTTTGCTCAATGTACTTTGAAGTATTATCATTCACTCACAAAATCTGTCATCACAGTTTTCACCTGAGAAGAGATCTTCGGAAAGATCGTTTTTATTTTATGTACCCATTAAAAATGGTTTCAGGTGGACTGATTATTTCCATGTAATTGGACAGCAGAGGAGGAGGAACAGACACTTGGTATGGGAAGTATTATATAATTTTATTAAAGCATCCTGATGTATCACTGAATTGTGCAAAGTCAAAATTGCTGTGCTTAAAGTTGAATTTTGTATTAGAGAAAGCAATGATAGACTTATACACAGTTCTAGCTTGATGGATGCATGAATTCATTGATGATGACAGGTAGAATTGACAGACAAATCTAGTTTGGAGAGGACCCCTGGAGGTTATGCTTCAGTCTCTCTCAGAACATGGCCAACTGATTTTGGTTGCCTGAGGTTTTTAGGCAGTTAGGGTCACACATCAGAAGGAATGAAAACTCCACAGCATCTCTGGACCCCTGTTCTGGTGTGCATCCACTGTGTATCTCCTTTTTTTTAAATGGGACAATTCTGGCTCTGCCTTCTCCATACCTTCTCATGAAGTAGCAGAAGAAGACAGTTTAACATCATCTGAATAACTATCTCAATTATTAGGCCTCCTGTATTTTTTATTTGTCTAGATTTGCACTATGAACAGGAATGATTTCGGTTCACTAACCTTGGATTTGTATCTTTGTTCTTGTCTAAAGGGGAAAAGATAGAAAATTTCAGAGAGTTTAATCTGAAGATTTTTATGCTGTGAAACCAAAGGTAAAATATTCAAAGTCCTAATTTGTAGTCACATTTTTTTCTACTTTCTATAAGATCTGTTAGGCAAAGTATGGAAAAACAGACATTGAAGTGTCTACGGAAAAGTCTACAGAATATGCTTTGACAACCAGTATGGCTATTGTTCAGCTCGGCAGAAAAAAAATCAACTATATAGTTAAAAAGGGAAAATTTGATGGTTTAGGTCGTTCTAAACAGTCTCTCATCTCAGTTAACAACTGCATATAATCCTGGTTTACTCATGAGAGCTGCTGTTGTCTCATTAGCAACTCTTCTATCACGGTTGTTGCTTAGTGCTGCTTTTAGCTCTACAGTCATTCATACCAATCGATAACTGAACTAAATTTGGAGTGATTCTACATCTCAGCTGTGACACAAAGCTGTGGCTTTCTCTGCAGCAAGGAGAAATATGAATGAACCAGGGGATGGTTATGGTGAGATTGTAGAAAATGCTTCACTTCACAGCTTCCACTGGTAAACAGGAGCATCTTCTTTAGAAAAGAATTATGCTAGAAATGATTACAATAGCTGTGTAACACAACATTGGTGTTCTTTATTTTACTGTCTTGTGTGTGCTTTGCATGCTCTCTCTGAAGCATCAGCATTAGTGGTCACAATAGGATTCAAATAATGCACTGAACAGTGGGAAGCTGTTTGGTCTCCTATGCTTGTAGCAGCACTCCACCTGAAGTAGAGCAGTATGAAAGAAAGAAAAGGTTTGTGAGAGAGACTGCAAAAACTGACTTGGGCACCAAAGAAATTACTGTGTAAGCAAAGCCAAGAAGTGCCAAATTTCTGAAAATCAACATACTGAAATCCCTACTTCTTTCAATTTGGTCTCTGTTTATTTCTTTTTTTAAAGTTCTTTCTTATTTAAACAATCCAGTTCTTGTCTTCTTCATATATTACACATTTTGAAAAAGCATTTTTGTAAACTCTGAAAAAGAAGTTCTAACTGAGCCAAAGCACACCAACTCAGCAGTTTTGCGCATCTTTTGAAGTTCAGATTTTTTCACTCCAGAATGACTTTTTCTGATGAAAATAATTTGTCAAGAGTAAAGTGAATCCTCACCAAACGAGGATGAATTTGCTATATTATTCTTAGGAAAGAGTGATGTTGTGACCAAGGTCCAATAATTCCCATTAGCACATGAATGCCACAGCTTGAATGTGAAATATACAGACTGTATCAAATTTCACAGCTCTGGGCAAACTTCTACATTTGGGTTTTTATTCATTCCTCAAGATACATGCTGTGTATTGCTTCCAGCTTACACCTCCCTGTGATGTGCTTTATCTGGTTATTAGATTTCTAAGATCCTGTCACAAATTTAACTTTTTTTTTTTT
>VXAB01008106.1:22830-69651 GCA_013399175.1 Odontophorus gujanensis
TATGTTTCAAAGTCCGTCACAAATTTTTTTTTTTTTTTTTTTTTTTTTTTTTTTTTAGTGGTGAAGAATATATCCAAATGTTTGGACTTGTAATTGTTCTTTAGACAGAATGTAAGGTAAATATCCAGTTACAACAGAGTTGGAATAAAGCAGCTTTGTTTAACCTGAGAAATTCAATGAAATAAAATGAATTCTAAGAGAAATGAGTGTTGTATTTTATGAAACATTACTTTGTTTTGTTAGTAGAATCGATGAATAAACTGTCAAAACTTTTTCATGCATTACAATTTGATTCCTAGAATAAGTAATTCTCTTAAATAAGAAGATACTCAGGTATACCTCTGACATTTCAGAAAGCTAGAATCAATTTCTGGGCTTCAGTGTAAATCTCAAGGACTCTTTTGTCTAGCTAATTCTCTCGGATTTTTAACAGACAGGTTGAAAATTGCGTGTCTAAAAAACTTTTCTTTTGTGATTGGAGATGCTCTGGGACAATTATTTTATTATGTCAGAGGTGTCTTTTGTTCATGACTGTTTCTACAAAGGCTACTGCTGTTTTGAGATGCAGTTGTTCACCCCACTGCTGTCAATCTGAGGGCTATCCTCTGGAACATAGAGACTCATTTATGAGGAGCAATCCCACAGTTGTTTCAGGTATGGTCTTGTAGGTCAGTGATGCTTGGCTGTTACAAACCTGAGGCCAACACTGAGTATGTAACTGGAAGTTGGAGAGTTAGGCACGCTTTTGCCAGTTGTTACAAGAACCTGTTCATTCTTGGAAGAAAGAAGGGGCCTTGCTTCTTTACACCAAGACATGCAACTAATGGGATCACTCATTTAAATACATAGAATCATAGAATCATATAATGGCCTGGATTGGAAGTGATGTTAAAGATGATAGGATCATGGAATCAAAGAACATAGATAATGTAGTTTAATTCTCCCTTTTGTGAGGCATGGCTGCCACCCACCAGAGATCAGACTGCCCAGGGCCCCATCCAACCTGACCTTGGATGCCTCTGGGGATGGGGTACCCACAGTTTCTCTGGGCAAATGTGCCATGGCCTCACTGCCCTCAGAGTAAAGAATTTCTTCCTAACTCCTCACCTAAATCTTCACTCTTTTAATCTAAGGCAATCTCACCTTGCACTATCACTATCTGCTTGTGTAAAAATTTGGTCTCCCTCCTGATTATAAACTCCCTTCTTATGGAAGGCTGTAATAACTTCTCCCTAGAGTCTTCTATTCTTCAGACTGAAAAAGTCCAGCTCCTCTCAACCTTTCATCATAGGAGAGGTGCTCCAGCCCTCTGATAATTTTCATGTCCCCTTCTGGACCCATTCCAATAGCTGTGCACCCTTCTTGTGCTAGGGACCCCAGGCTGGGACAAAGTACTCCACACAGGGCTTTACAAGGGCAGAGTGGAGAGGAACAATCCCCTCCCTCTCCCTGCTGCCACTCTTCTTTTGAAGCAACCCAGGAGTGAGTTGCTCTTCAGGACTGAGAAAGTGCACTGCTGGCTCATGTCAAGCTTCTTATCCACCAGAACCCCTCACACCTTTCTTGTCAGGGTTGCTCTCAAGGAATTTTTTACTCAGTCTACTCATATATCTGGGATTACCCAAGCCTAGTTGCAGGACCTTGGACTTGGCCTTGTTGAACCTCATTCAGTTCAAGTGGGCCACTTCTCAAGCCTGTTCAGGTCCCTCTGGATGGTATCCCTTCCTTCTGTTGTATCTACTGCACCGCTGAGCTTGGTGTGCACTAAGTTCTAGTGTCTATGTCGTTGTTAAAGATGATAAAAAATCCCAAGATGAATTCCCAGGAGACACCACTATCACTGCCTTCCTCCTGGCCATGGAGCCATTGTCTACAAACCTCTGGCTGCAACCACCATCCAACCAATTCTTTATACATAAAATACTCCAGCCTTCAAATCCACATCTTTCTAATTTAGATATAATTATCTCCAAATATAGGAAAAACTATTTCTCCTTAACCTGTGAGAGGGAAAGATTGGAATTACTGTAAAATGATGGAGTTGAAAGCAATAAATGGCATTCTTGTTTTCCCAGACTCTCCATGCTACAGCCTGTTCTCAAGATGGAAGTGCCTTTAAATTTCAAACTTTTCTGGACTTGGCACATCTAAACCAGGGGAACTGCATATTTCCTGAATGTCATCTCTTCCCCCTCCTGCTGTTTCTGCATAAATCCATGAGATCTGTTTTGGTATCTGTGAGTGGATGAATTGCAGTGCAGGTTTAAATGACACGTTTATCTTCTCCTGGCAAATCTAAACAGACAGGCTTTAAAAACATTTTCATGTCGTGGAATAACTAGAATGCCATTAATTAAGTAACTAAAACTGGTGAGGCCTAATGTAGCGTACTGTGTTCAGTTCTGGGCCCCCCAGTACAAAAAAGGCAGGGAATTCATTGGAAGAGTCCAGTGGAGTGCCACAAAGAGGATAAAGGATCTGGATCACCTCCTTTATGAGGAAAGGCTGAGAGACCTGGGGCTGTTCAGCCTTGAGAAAAGAAGACTCAGAGGGGATCTGATCCATGTCTATCAGTATATAAGGAGCAGGAGACAAATGGATGTGGCCATACTCTTCTCAGCAGTGTGTGGCAGTAGGATGAGAGGAAATGGCCATAGACTGAAGCATAGGAAGTTCACACAAATGTGTGTGGGAACTTCTTCACAGTGCAGTGACGGAGCACTGGCACAGGCTGCACAGAGAGGTGGTGGAGTCTCCTTCTCTGGAGACATTCAAGACCTACCTGGATGCCTACCTGTGCAACCTGGGCTAGGGAGCTGCTTGGCAGGGGGGTTGGACTCGATGATCCCTACAGGTCCCTTCCAAGCCCTACAATTCTGTGATTCTGTGAAAATCAGTTATCTACAGCCCTGCTGGAAAAATAGATTTATTTCCTTTTTATTTTATACTTTAAAATTTATTTATTTATTTATTGAAAGAGAGAGGTTTGAGCAGCACTGCATTTGGAATTATCCCATTAGTTATAAACAAAGTGCTCAGCTCAGTGGTACCCATCATAATCTCTGCCTGGGCGAAGCTTCATCCCACTTCCATAGGCACTGGGGTGATGTCCTCTGGTACCAGCTTAGTTTTGTCATTCAAAACAGAAGGATTCCTCCTGTCATTGCTGGCTTGGCTAAACAGGACCTGCTTCAAAATGCTACCAGACGGAGAACAGTTATTTTTCTTTACAGCAAACCATCAGTGGTGTAGATTTGTCATACGAGATACATAAGGAGTGTCCTTCAGGAAACAGAGCTACCAGTCACATTTTATTGAGTACCGAATCACTCACAAGTTTCAGAGATTTCAGGTCATGTTTTATCTGCTTTACAGCATTTGTGTTCCTGTGCAAACACACCCTCCAAGGCCAAACACCTCAAAGAGGAGAATCACCATTTGGAATAGTGGCTGCTTGTTGCAGCAGGACCCTAACTCATGCTGCACAGACCCAGGACAGCCACCAGCTGCGATGTGGTCTTTGAGTGGGTTAGCCAAATAAACGGGTACAAAGGCAGACAAAACACAGGGGAGAGGCAAGTCAAACAGATAGAAAACATCTAAAAGACTCCGAGCAGGATTCTTCCAGAAGAATGGGCTCAAAGTGTACAAAAAGAGAGTGAGATAGGAAGAATCTGGAAAGATCTATAGCTCCCTTCCTAAATTAAACCCACAGAAATCTCCTTTTAGACACAGAGAAAAAGCAAAGAATAATGTGAATACTATGCACACACTATGAAGTACTTGCTTTTTATCTCTTTCAAACCATCCAAACAGGATCAACAGAATGAAATGGAAATCTTTCTGATCTGGAAGTATTTTAAGCTTTTTGTATAGATGGACTTCAACAATGCAGGGTATTGTGGTGTAGTACATTTACTAGCCCTGGCTTAAATTCAGCAACAGCATAAATAATCATTTGTTTCTTCAGTCAGGTTTTGCCAGTTTTCTAATCTGTGGCACATACAGGACCTGTCCTTGCTGCTGCCAAGCCCCAGGCAAGCTTTATGACATGCTTTCAACAACAGCTTGCTGGGGCATATTTCTCATGAAATCTTCAGTTTCACTGTTTATCCACTTTGGTTTATTTATTTATTTATTTAGCTTGAAAATGCATTACGAATCTACACTGAGTAGAGGTGAAAATAGTTGCGTGAGAGTCGAGCTGTGAATGAAGTGCAGCCACTGCGCACAAACAAATGAAAACAGCGAGGGTAGCTGTGAGCAGTCCCCTCACAAAGAGAAATGTACCAGGAGAACATATTATTTGTTTGCTGCCAGAAAGGATGTGGAGGATGTACTGATGTTTTTCAGCATGTAAGGAGCAGGCGCAGGCAGCTTCTGTTCTTACACATCAAACTGCTAAATTTATCACATTGCTAACAGGATGTTTTTTAACTAAGATTTCTACAGTAAATTTGTTAGAAATTATGATACACTTATCTTGCACTCTGTTGATCTCAAAAAAGAAGTGAGAAATGCTCTGTATGGTTTGGGGCAGGAGGCATTAATTCTGCACTGAGATGATTAAGTATAAGATGTTTCTCATTGAAAATTTTACAGGGGGTATATGGACAAAATTAGTTTTATTTATAAAGGAAAGTCATGAGTTAGATGCTAGTCTTCAGCAGAAGGGTGTAATGCATCCTCAGTCCCTGTAATGTGACCATCAGTGGAACCCATGCATTTTCTAGGAATTAAGTGTGCATATGTAGATATGTTTTTAAATATACATACCAGTTTATACAAGTTTAGTGTACAAGTGTGAAAACTTCTTATTTTAGATACAACTTTTGGGCAAAGCATAGGTTTTTAAGGTTCCAGTCCTTTGTCTTTGGCTAGTAGACTTCAGCAAAGAAAAATTTATGTAACCTTGCCCTTCTTGAATAGGACCAAACATGTTCTAAAAAAACATCAAAACATATTTAGACCACATATAAAACAGACTTCTGGAGTACAGTAAATAAAAAATCCTTTTGACTGTATTATTTAAAAAAACGTGGTTCAAACATGTCTAGAACACAATTTTCTGAATGGAATGGGGCTTTACAGAGCTGTCAGGAGAAATGGGCCTGGGAAGAACCAGGTAGGCAGAAAAATACCGGTTCTTCAGATAATCTCTTATGATGTTCCTTCTCTTACGTTTGAGACTCTGAGATGTTCTGATAAGATTGTGCCCAAGCCCTGCTGCTTCATATTCTTATTTAATATCCACTCTTGATTCTAAGAAAGCAGAAATTCCTGCTCTGTGATTAAGGAATGAATTGCATCCTAGATCTGATGTTGTAGTGGAAATCCAAATGGTCATAGCATGTAGTGTGGTGTAACACTGATATTTGAAGGTGTTTATGGATTTCTGCTGCAATATTGTATTAGATGCTCCAGCTAAGAACTGTATTTATCCTTCAAAGATATACAACAATGCTTACATCACTAATTATTAGTTCAGTCTCTCGGATGTGAAATTTCATGTTTTTCTCCTATAAAAATATAGTACAGAGATTTTTCACCTAGGACCAAATAATGTTATTCTGGGATACGTTCTGCTGTTAAAAGTGGGAAACAGATTCCCAGTTATTTATGTAACAACACCCATCCACTGTGGGATAGCTGGGGTCTACAACATAAGCTGCAAATAAACTTAGCAATATGGTCACAAATCAGTGCTTGTTCACCAGAAACTGAGGAGGCAGCACTCTTAATGCCCAGCAGGTGTTTTGAGATGCATTTGCTTGAACTCACTCAATTCCAAAGTAGTATGAGATGGGTCAGGAAATGCACTTCAGGGTAATTAGGACACTTTCTGAGCAATTAAAGTGACTGTGCCCATGACCTTCAGCCTTTCACATCACCATCCATGATGTACTCATTGTTTGTTGTATTTCATTGTTTAAAGAATATAAGCCACACTGCATTGTAAAGATTTTGTTCTATTCTGTGCTGCAAAATTGCACACCCTTAGAGCTAAATAACAGTGAAGGAGCTCCAAGGGAGAAATTCCCCATGGTAGCTTTTTTCTCTAAGCAAGAGCAAAGCTGTCCAGCTCTTTGCCCACCCACATCTCTCCTGGGAGTCTTCAGGAAGAGCTTCTGAAATGGCAGATGGCTCAGAGTAGCAGTTAGTTATATGTGTGACTGATTGGTCTCACCCCTCCTTTGTTTTTTAAGTTAGAAAGGTAGTTGAAATATTGGAATAATTTCATAAACTAGTTACATATCTTTCCCAGAGTTATTTGTCTTGCTTCTTTTTTTTGCCCCCAAAATCTGCTTTTTTAATCATCATCCATCCTTCTGTCCTGTTGGCAGAGGAGGGTTGACATATAGAAAATATCAGGTCCTGAGTCATTGGAAGGTAATAGATTTTGAGAATAATAAATAATGTGGCAGCCAGAGAGGTGAAAGAGAACACAAAACCTGAAAAATTAGAAGCAAGAGTTCCCACTTATCTCTCTGAAGCACCTGTACACCTGAGTGCCTTAATAAGTATCCCAAGGAAAATCACTAGAGCACAGAATTAATTAAAGGTTTTCTAAAGTGGCTCACTGGATCCTGTTTCCTGGGACATGGCTGACGTCAGGACTGTGTGTGGTTGGGAGCTTGAATTTCCTGGATGTTGTGGGCTGCTTTAGTAACAAATCCAAAACACAACACCATGCAGACAGCTGTGAAGAAGATTACATTCACCCCATCCAGTCCCTGTGCAATCTCCATATCTTATTCCATGTAGTTTGCATCATGCTCCGGTCCTACATTAATCAATGGATCCTCATCAACCACCACACACTTTCCCACCCTTTGATATATACACAGATGTTTTTCTCTTGCTCCATGAACTGCTCTCCCCATACATCCATCCATAAAGGTTCATTCACTTAATTTAGTTCATGGTTTGGTCTCCATCTCTTATTGTGGTCACTCAGGACTGGTGACATGACATGTACTGACGAGTTGTGGGGTTTTAAAGCTAGCTGAGCTTGGGCTATCACTGTACTTGCTTGTTAAGTGTTTTAACTTGTTTATTTTTTCTACAATATTTCTGGTATAGGTAAAGTTAAAATTTCCCATATACAGACTTGATATGACTTTAGCTTCTGACTGAAGTACATTATGACTTTATAGCTATGTTTGTGGATAGTGTACACAAATCTTTACCTTTAATTAGATTATATGAGAATTAGATAATGGTTTTACAGTGTGCCTCTCATCATCTTATTAAGCATAACATCATATGGACTAGAAACAAGATAGTTTCATAGAATCCTATGTGGGATTATATGACAATTCAAAGCAGTCTTGTGAAACTGTCTTTAGAGAAACCCCTTTAGGAAGCTTGTGCTGATTCCTTGATCTGCCCTGAAATGTTCATATTTTCAACTGCTTCTGAAATGGGGCTGTGCCATGCATGGTACACAGCTGTGAAGAAAAGCTACATGGAGTCCAATTGTTCTCACTTCTCTTAATGGGGATGAAGGGGGTGGGGAAGTGTTGTTGAAAGCTATTGTACCCATGATTGCATTATATAACACATTTTTCAGCATTTGAAGAAAATTATTTTGTTTTTGAATTTCAACAAAGGTCTGAAGCAGAGTATTAGCTTAGTTCCCATGTTTCAGCGCTTTTGGAAGCTGCTATAAACAATTCCAGGAACACAGAGTAACTAGGAAGAAAATAGAAACAAGCCAACCAACTTCACTAGCCTCTTCCTTGAAAGGAGACTGTCAGCGTTGATAAACAAAATGCTTGATCATTATTACCAGACCAGACCTGTCCTACAGTGTTGATATACTGTTAGCACTTGTGATCTCTGTTCTATTTATTTATTAGGAGGTATATTTTTATTACAATAGAACATCTTTTGAGGGTGTGATAAGCTCAGGGCTTTGTCTAAGTACTTCAGGCTTGCAGGAGAACATGTGTTTTTAATACATTTTATTACATGGAGAAAAATCTGAATTACAGAAAACCAAGATACCAACATTCAGGTTTTGTAGCTGCTCTTGCAAATAAAAATAAATTCATGATTTCTCTAGCAACCAGCTCCTTCTTCAGCCTCGGGCACTAAGCATTTGCTTAACTTTGTAAAAGTGAATATGCTGGGGTTAGTAAGTCCATGCAGAATAAAAAATAAGTAACCAAACATAAAAGCTTCTGTCACTTCCCTTATGTGTCAGTTTTGGAATACTCCTTACTACATTCAGTTTAGCGCATTCTTTCACAGTATAAAAAATATCTGATGAACATGAACACTCCCACATCACATTATTATCTCTAAATTTGAAGAGTGGACTATTTGGTGGATAAAGAATCACTTGGATGGTCACAGCCAGATGGATATGGTCAACAGCTTTATGTCTATGGGAAGGCCAGTCATTTGTGGTGTCCCAGGATCTGTCCTGGGACCAGTACTCTTTGTCTTGTTTATCAGTGACATAGCAAATTTGTGGATGACACAAAGCTGAGTGACTTTTTACACAGTCTGATAGGGCTATAACAAGGAGAGGTGGTTTTAAACTAAAAGACGAGAGACTTAGGTTAGATATTAGGAGGAAATTCCTTACTCAGGGAGCTATGAGGCCCTGTCATAGCTACCCTGAGAAGATGTGAGTGCCCCAAGCCTGGAGGCATTCAAAGCCAGGTTGGATGGGGCTCTATTCTAAACTGATCTGGTGGGTGGCAGCCCTGTAAATGGCAGGGGGTTGGAACTAGATGACCTCTAATTTCCCTTTCAACCCAAGCCATTCTGTAATTCTATGATTCATATTTACACTGTTTACCTTCTATTTGTTAATTACAATTCCCTATCATTCACTTCTAAGCATAACTCAGTAAAAGATAAAATATAAATCTTTAAATTCAGTAATTTATAAAGACGGTCTTTAATTACCACTCAGATGACAGATTTGTCTTCCTGAAAGAAATACATATATGTAAAACATGAGATTCTTTTTCAAAAAGGTCCTTGTTCCCTTTATTCCTTATAATTGTCCCATGTTCTCTTGCACAGGAAAAACATACAGTTGACTGTTTCCTCACCATGAAAGTTTTGCATGGAAATACATTTTTTAATTCAAAGAGCAAATTGTTTGCTAGCACAGTTCTTCTGATTCATTACTGAATCTGTGCTGCCAGAGGCAAATGCTAAGCTCACTGAGATTTTTGAAAGATTTCTGTCTTGATCACAAGTTTCTCTTCAGCTAGATCATTACTTAAGCATATTTACTCCCTGGAAGGAAGTTATTAATTTTAAATGAAATGAAATGTTGGTGATATGCCATTTTTACAAGTAGAGAAGGGCATACTACAACGAGAGCTAATTCTTCAGTGTCCAAACCAAGCATTGATCCAGGCCAGTCAGCTCATACATGCACATGATGTTGTGAGCAAAACCTATCTCTCTTCCACTCAAATTGGGAAAAAGTTGCCACTGATAGAAAAATTTAGAAATTGTTATGTATTTTTCTGCATAGGAATTGCTAAGACTCAGCTTGAACTAGCAGTTGAGCACCAGGTGAGAAAACATAGCTAACCCAGAGAGTTCAGGTGCAAGAAATGCACCTGAGTGGCCAGAAGGGGTGGGTCCAGGGTATACTCCTCATCCTCATTTAAGAGTTAGCAGCCAGTGGAGCAGTATCTTTGGACAGAGACTGCACTCTTCTTGAGATGTCACTAATTATTAGAAAGAGTGAGGAGCTTCTTCTTCATCATATTCTCTTGCTTCATGCAATTGTATCCCAGTGTCACCATCCTTTGCTCCACACATTCCTTGCCACTTTGTGTATAAATTCAGTTTCATAAGCTTAAATGTCAAGTTGGGCATCCAATTTGCATTTTAGATGTGTGAGAAGAAAGATAGGATCAGGCTCATGAAAATAGTGTTTATCAAAACCAAGTTTGCAAGTGACTATATTTGCATGAGTAGAGTTTCTACAGATTCAGAGTAGGTAATAAAGGAATTCACAGTAGACGGGAACTAAAAGGCAGCTGGAGGTGAGTTTGTTGCAAATGAGCTGCACTGCTGCTGAAATATGTCTAGACTCTGACCTAAGTTAGATGGGTATGAGAAATGGGGTGGATGAAATTGATGGCTTTTTCTAAAACTGCTTTGAGTGGGCCTTGAGTGTAAAAACTGCGTACTGTGAGGTCCTTGAACTGAAATTCACTGAATACCTGGACAGATCATTTTTCTACTGGCTGACGACCCTTTTCTGCAAACTGGGATGCACATAAATATGAGAGGAATGTGGCTTTAACAAGGTTGCTACACATACAACTCTTGCAGCAAATCACAGCTGTAATTCCCTTTACTGTTACTGTGGTTAAGGCAATATGGTTTGCTGAGAATATGTTATTGTGCATACAAAACACATAATGTTTTGATCTTGTATTTTGGCTAGGAAAACTACAGTGTTCCCATTTACTTTTGGGATGTGGGTTTAGATGTTATTTTTCCCCTCTCTTTTTGCTGCATACTTCCCTGAGCTAGAGTTATTTTTACATGCTGTGCTGTCCATGATCTGCAGTTCTACACTCCAGCCTTTTAAGCATCTGCTAACCTAATAATAACATCCAGGAAAGTTGGGAGAAAGTGATTTCTCTGGTTTATGAACTAAAAATGCTACTGTGAAACTACTTCTCTTTGACAAAGAGAAAGATGTTTACATTTTTTGCCTTTTCAAGTCAGTATTTTAGCAAAGGGCCTTTTGCTCACTATGTCATTTTATTAAAGCTGGCCTACTTATGTCAAGAGCTGTGCAAGATCCCCATCCAGGTTTTGCTCCCTGACTGTGTTTCTAAACCTCATGCAAAATAAAAAGTTACTCACTAATATAGGGGATTTTTTTCCACCTGGAGTCAAGAGTTCGCTGAATACATGGATGATAGGCCCTAACTGTTTTTGAATGACAAGGAAGGTTCTTTATACAGGTTATTCACACAGCACTGGTGTAGGATATGTGTGATCTTATTCACAAGATAAAAAGAATTGTGCGCCATTCTATTTTTATTGTCCAGGCATATATATAATTATTATTATTATTATTGTTATGTAAAATTATATATTAGGCATATTTCTCAAGTAAATGTTAATATAGAAACATACGTCTAGGAAACGAAAGCATCCCCTGTTGTTTTGTCCATAAAACAAATGAGAGAGCAGTATAACTAAGTGTAAAAATAATGCATAAATTAAAGATTTATGCTGGCAAAAATTAGCAGACAAAATGGAATTCCGAGGAAGATAATAGAAATACAGACAAAAATATTGAGAATTTTTTTTTTCTTTTGGTAGAAGTGGGTATATTCTTTCAGGATCTTGGAAAGAATGTCATCAGAAGTGTCATTATGTGTAAAACTGACTGCATTGTTCTACCTCCACTCATTATGGATTATTCCTTCTTCTCTGAAACCTTGATTGTCAAAATGCATACACTTTGACCAACTGATACTTGAACTGTAGCAGTACACATTAGAATTAACTAATTCTGGCAAGAAGCTTAAAACTACTCTGGTTTTAATGCATGAAAGTACTCATCAGTAAACTATCCTGGAGTTGTTCTTCTATTCTAGTCTTTTAAGATCCATCATATTCACATGCATGCTATTAACCTCCCTGAGTCCCTCCCCTTCAGATTTCTAAAATGGTTTCCTTTCTCTTTTCTCCCAACTTTCGGTAATGAGATGCAACATGAGACATAAATACATTAAAAGATCACTACACACCAAGTCAATTTAAAGAAGAGTGCTAGTCTCCAGATACCACTACACTTTTGTTTAAATGGCATTCTAATTAAACACATAGGTTTTGTACTTTTTATCCCAGCCTAAACCAGGACAACTGCATGGAAGAAAACAGTATAGGAAAGAGACCATTATAAATGACCATTGCGTGGTCTCTGAGGGTGACAGGACTCCTGAACCTCCACAGCTCCAAGGAGTTTGGCCAGTGGGCTCACGCTGTAAACTGCGCTAACTTCAGCAAAAATCATGCACTCTTGGAAGTGCTGTTTGGTCATGCTGTCCCACTGCTGTCGTTGAAGGATTACTTGAAAACTGCTTTATTTCAGGCTTTTTATTTATGTTACACCCCAATCTGACAGAAAACACTGAGCCAGAGGTTTTTTGATCAAAATGTCAGAAGGAGTCCCATGAGCCTTTGCTAAATCCAAGGTAGGATTACAGCTAAGCATGATCTTCTTCAAGAGGATAAAGCAGGAACAAGTGCTTTCCAGAGTCTGAAAATGCAACTGACATACACAACGAAGAATTTACCCTTTAGTGTTTCTCCTGTGTGTGATATCCAGTGCCTAAATTACATCCACCATTAAAGTATTAGTGATAGCAAGCTGGGGAAATAAACAAAAACAAACAAACAAACAAAGTAAGAACATAAATATAATTTGTTTACTCCTTTGCCCCTAATAGGAGCAGGGCCAATTGCTGACCTACTCCAGGTTCTAGTTCTCACACCTGATAACAAAGGAGAGAAATAGCTAGGCAAAAGCAGAAGGCATGTAAAAAATCAAATTGGATACTTGGCACAACATAATTCAGCAAAGACTAGATAGACTTTCTCAGATCCTTTTGCCCTGGTCAAAACAATATTGCTGTGCAAACTTACAGGGTAGAAAGTGTCTAAACGTTTGCATGTGTTTTTAAACTCAAAGAAAAGTACTCTTGGAGACAGGCATTGAAGACAGTGCAAGCTGTCAAGGCATGTAGAATCACTAGCTGAGTTAGTGTCTTCAGTGATAAAAGTAATTTATTTTAATTGGACAACACTAACATTGCCCGAAAGTTAAGTGCTACTGAACAGTCAGGTATAGCTGCTGTCGCATCTTAAAACTAGCATATATTTGTGAACAACCACATCTGCCAAATACTTCATCTCAAACAATTTCTCATCTTGAAATAACTAAATGTTTCTGAATTGCTTTTAGTTTCTCCAGGATATAAGTACCAGGTCAACTTGAACTACAGCTTATTCAAACCTAAAACTACAAAGCTTGCTTTGTTTTGCAGGGGTGGGGAGCCTAAGGTGGTCTCTGAGGTAGCAGAATCTATTAATTATAATGTTTTGACATTGCATGATGAAATGAAATACTACACCTATTTGTCTTCCCTTCAAAGAATAGGTAATTCTACTCTTATTAGTACAAGTGTAATATGGCAATTAATACATTTCAGCAGAGAAACATAAAGATAAGTCAAGAGAAGAACCAGGATTACAGTTTTTTGGCAAAATTCAAGTGAGAATTAGATTGCAGCATTTAACCTATGGATAGGAGTAGATTGTAATAAAAATATTTTACATACGCGAAAGGACAGATCTTTCTTATTCATGTGGTTCCTTTCAGATTTTCTATTTGGAGCACCATATTTACAGGGAGGGCTTTTCTTCTCTCTAGATTTAAACTCACTGTTAACTGATACCATTTTTTAACCACCAAAGAAGTCTCGACATTGACCAAGTATCTAAATCCTTATCTAATTTGCAGAAAATATGTTTAAATTTACTAACCATTCAACTTTCTGAAAAGAGTTATCACTGTGCATCTCCCAGTGTGCTGTGTATGTTGGCTCTGAAATAGCTTACTCATTTCTCATTTCTTGATAAGGAGACTTTGTTCTCTCTTAAATTTCAAACAGTGTTGGGAGACACACTGACCCCTCCTTTCAAACAGGAAGTAATGCTATCCAGCAAGGCTCCTGTCTGGCCATCAAGCATGTACGACTGACTTTTGGGTGTGACTATTTCATCTCTAGCAGTAGTGTCCACCCTAAGTGTAGATCTAGAATACAACATTGTGGCTCAGTAGCTGTCCTACCTGTCACACCTTTTCCCGTTAAATGACTCTGATGATCTAGACAGAAAATGACAGCTGGTCTAAATATTCTTAGAGAAATCTGTAATTTCCAAAAGCCTCATGCAAGCAAATATGTTTCTGAAGAAGTGATGATTTTGTAATGTTCTGTGATGGGGAGCAGTTCCTTTCAACTGGAAATGCAGGGCTAATTTGTCTAATATTCTGTATGACTATTAACAACTTTTCAATGTGCCAGGTGCCCAACTGGGATTTCAGAAGATATTTATCCTTTAAAGGTTGTCTTCTGACTTAAGCACTTGCATACTGGAGCACAATGACTCTTCTGCTAATATCTGCCTTTCTTGCTAGCCATGAATTCAGAATAGACTCTAAAGCTTACTGCAGTCTGATGAATGTAATAAATTGTAAAAATTTGGCTAATGGCTGGCCTAACTTATGACTACACTAGAGATACCCAGAGGCAGGAACCTGAAGTTTACCCACCCCTTTTTCCTTTGTTTCCAGCATGCACTCTTGAAATTTGTTTCAGTGTTTATTTACATATTTTGTGAATGTGTAATCAGTACACTGCAGATATATGGTATGTTTGCAAGTATTCTCTGTTCTAAAGAGGTTATGTTGCACCTGCAGTGCAGCTTAATTTCACAGAGCAAGTGAAGTCCCATTTCCCAGTCCTTTGGGCTTTGCCCCACTGAAAGTAAACATAGATATCACAGAATTGTAGGGATTGGAAGGGATCTCAGAAGGTTCCCCAGTCTCCTCCTGCTAAATCAGGTTCCCTACAGCGAGTTGCACAGAGAAACGTACAGGTGGCTCTTGAATATCTCCAGAGAAGAATCTTACAACACCAACACTCTGGTTAGCCTTTCCCTCTGCTCGGACACCCTTACAGTACAGCACTTCCTTCACCTGAAGCTTCCTATGTTCCACTTTGTGCCTGCTGCTCCTTATCTTGTTGCTGGATACCACCAAAAAGAGCCTGGTCCCATCCTCCCCTTTAGATATTTACAGACAGTGATGGGGTATTCTCTCAGCCTTCTCTTCTCCAGGCTGATGTGTCCCAGCTCTCTCAGACTTTTCTCATAAGGCAGATTCTCCAGGTCCCTCACCATCTCTGTGCCCCTCCACTGGACTCTCTCTAGAAGTTCCCTGTATTTCCTGAACTGAGGAATCCAGAACTGGACAGTACTCCAGATGTGGCTTCATCAGAGCAGAGCAGAGGGGGAGGACAACCTCCCTTTCCTTCCCACATAAAGCAATGTTTGTGCCAAGACAATCAGTAAGCTGTGAAACTCAAAGTGAATTTGAAGTGCTTAGAATTACACCCACACCTAGGAACTAGGATGCACTTCTGGATTTGACAGCTTAGGTACAGTCTCCAACTGCAAAAGTTTTATTCTAATTACTTAGCATTATTTGTAATGTTAGGTCACTGGAGGGTCTTTGCAAGACAAGACAGCTATTCTTCAGTACGTCAAATGTAAGTACTCCTGTAGGACTATGCTCCAGCCCACAAAATTGAAATAAGAGGCTTCAGTCTTAAAATAGTTTCTGCATTTATTGTTGAATCACTGGAGATTTCAAACTGGAAAGCCAGTCTGAAAAGTACAAAACAGGACAAAACATAGTTTGCATCAAGCATCTCAGTGTATGATACACAGACCTGTTCATTTCTTCATTTTTTTTATTTTAACCTGCCTTGCATAGCAGAAATGATGTTTACTTTGGATAGGAGAAATTAATTTTTAGCTTCTGAGACAGGCACAAACATAAGCAATGTTAAGGGTGAAATGTTTGAAGCTGAGGCAGGTCCTCCTTACATGTAGTACTCCACAACATGTTACTTTGCTTGTGCAGTGTGTCCTTACCTTCTTTGCCCTGTAGGCACAAAGAGTGTAATGAGCACACTCCTTGCTGATGAGAAGCCAGCCATACAGCTGAATAATTTCCTTTTCAACTTGACTAATCCTGACTGTATTATCCTCTTGCCAAAAAAATGAAGACTTTTGTTGTTGAGGTGTTTTTCTGCCTTGCTCATTAGGCAACAGTGAAGTCTGGCTGACCTGACTGAGCTCTGCCAACACCACAGTTTGTTCTGGCACCCACACGCAAGCTGCTCTGGCAGTTGGTTGTTCACAATTCAACTCAAGTTCTATTTGTGGATGTGAACAATTTTCTTTTGGTGGACACTTACTTCATGCCCTTCCACTACAAGCAGTATTGTGGGTAATCAAGATTAATTGCCAGTATCAAAAGCATAGAAAAGGTGTAATTAAAGTATGTTTCACTCTTTATCTATATATCTTCCTCAATACCCCTGCATCATTTAGCACCTGAGATGTAGCATTCCTCTTCCTTCCCCACCCAATTACTCTTATTCTTTTTCTAACATTCATTCACATATGCTGTCAGTTATTTTATTCAAGAGTGACGCTTTATAACTTCTATTTAAGAACAAATTAATAAAAATCTGAGATGACAGATATCACCATTCTTTAGAAGGGTATTTCCTTACTGTTTATCCCAAGAGAGTTATCTCCTGGGAGGAAACAGCTGTGAAGAGTCAGAAACCATCCTGTTACAATCTCTCTTGAGCAGGCAAACTTTCTCCATGTGCATGGTGCAGAGAGCCAGAGAATCTAATAAGCAACTGTGGATCTGCTAGAATTCAGCTTTGCAGTGCCTAATTCCATTTTTAATCATGTAGGGATTAAGTTGCTTCTTAACTGGTACTGACTCGCTCTGCGAAGTAATGAGGGAATGCCAAGCTGGAGCTCAGTGCAGCTGTCCCTCATACAAGGCTGGGAGCAAGATTTCCCCTGGGGCTGTAGGAAGAGGTGGTTTTTTTTTGTTTGTTTTGTTTTGTTTTTTATCCCCAGTACCTTCCTCTCCTTATTTTTCCCTCACAGCCTTCTCAAGTGTCTGCACTCTCATCTCAGCACAAATGCCTGTAGGCAGATTGAATCGGCTGTTGTTTGCGGCGCCTAGAAATTATTTGGAAAAAAAAAAAGCAAACAAGAACAACACTTTATTGTTCGAAAGCAAACATGATTTATCCACCTGTCTAGATGCTTTGCTTTGTCGTAAATCAATCTGTATTATCATCACCTATTTGTGCTTAGCACCTCTGCTTCAAAAGAGAAGTTACAGCCTGTGCGCTCTCTTATTAGTACAATGCTTAATTTGATTTACTAGAAGCAGGCATACAAAGTGTGTTAAATCTAAATTCAATCTGACTAAAAGTTGATTTCCATGCCTGTGAAATTCTAACTATTTGATTTTGGAGCGTGGGGAATTGTTTTGCCGGCACTCTAAATGGAGCTATTCCCGACTTCAGCTTCACGAAACTCTTGTGGAAGCACCCTCTCAGAGGCTGACAACAGAGAGCATAAGCTTGCACGATGGCCGTGCACCTGCCTTTATCTCCACAGGGCTCCCCTGTGACCAGAGCTGTGTGGCGGCATTAATAGCTGCTGCATGCATGTGCAGAACTACAAAGGGACTATATTCATTCATGCAAGAATCCCTTTACTCCAGACCTGGATTTGCTGGTGGATACATTCCCTGAGAGATGACATTAATGCCTTTGGGCAAATGCTGATATTTGCACGTTTTTCAGTTACTCTGCAGAAGTCTTTGAAATTCTTATAAGTCGGTAGGAAAGCACTGATCCTTATGCAGAATGAACTAAGATGTCAAAACTCAGCAGAGCAACACTCCTAGCTACAGAAGTCTTGCAGAGTAACAAGAAACTACATACATATTCTCACTTGGTGGGCAAAGAGGAAGATTTGCTTCGTAGGTTGTCTCTCTGTCTTTCTTTGATGTATGCCTGTGTTACTCCGGAGTTCTGCATATCTTTCTGGTGCAACTAAACATTTCTTGGAAGATTCAAGAGGGATGTTGGCGGACCTTAAGCTTCTAGCAGTAAAATAATCTGTTTTCCAAGAAATGCTGTGGAAATACATCAAGAGGGAACATCTTCCATTCATAAGATTTAGGAGCTAGGTCAACGCAAGCGGCAATTTAATTTAATTCCTGCACTGCAAACCTTATATATAAAAAAAAACATGCTTCAGTAGGCCCAAGATTAAATGTTTCACCATGTAAGTGAGATTTAGAGTTTGCCTGTCATGAGATCAACACCAGGAGCTGCAGGGCCATAGATGTGAACAGACCTATGGGTTGTTTGTCTTTTCTTCAGAAACATGCCTAGCAGTTGGACTTTGTGACCCAGACATTCACGTGTGCATAGGTGAGTCAGGCTGGCTGAAATACTGTAGTGTGGTCACACTTTCCATCCTTCTGATCCTGCCACACACAGCAACTTACACCACTGCAAGCCATTTAATGAACTCCACGCTTAATGCAAAAATTGTCAGCATTTCCTACTAGCTGTGGTATCAGCAGGAACTAGTGCCTGATGAATGTTAAAATGGCAGACCTGAACACTGAGTTAATATTTCACACTCTCCTTAATCACTTACTGTAACACGAGGTACTTCCCTTCCTGTAACTGTTCTGATAATAAGATCTGGTTTTGAGAATCTGTTCAGCGTAGGTGTGGCCATTTCCTCCCACCTTCCAAACCTTCATAGCAGATCTCTGTGAGACCATTTAATATTTGTAATGACATATGGAAGTAAAAATCACTGTAACTTTAATTACATATGCACTCATTGAAGTGCATATATATACACACATATCTACCTATAGACAACCACAGACAATGTATGTACACATGTAAAACCAGGCTGCGGACTCCCTTCTGTGAACCCATATGCACATATATTTATAGGTTGCTTACTTTTCTTATTGCTTCTTCTCTGACAGTGAGATTCACAGATCTGAATTGTGCACTCACAAGGAGAATTTCACATGGCTGGAAGTACAGTGGTGACAGACTTGTTTTGGGAGACATTCATCTGTTCTCAGCCTGAAAATCTTTACGGTTTTCAATTAAGATTTGTTACTTCAAAGGCCTTAGAGAAAACCCTTGTTGTGACAGTTATTATTTTCTAAACAGTGACCTCTATAATAGGGCTTCCACATTTTAATCTCAGCAGTGCTCTCACTGCCAAACAAGAAGGAGGAAAAAAGAGAAAAATAATACTTGGGAAGTGCAACGTGCATCGATTCTAGTAGTGTAAAGTGCTTGCAAAATACTTAAGATTGCATCAGCTTGTAAGCTTGTGTTTGATTTCTGACTCTTCTGTTTGTTTGGAATACCTGATTAACTAAGAAATTGGTAGAATTTCTGATAGTTTTTTTTTTTTTCTCTGAGGCTTTTTGCATGGAAAAGAAAGAAAAATAAACAGAGGAAGTCTACTGATAGTAAAATAATCTAAAAATAAGCATGTAATATTTTGGAGATGTGGTCTACTCTTCACTCAAAAGCAGAAGGATTTTCAGTACAGTTTCTATACTTCTGTTACCTCACACTCTGCTGAAACAGGAGCAGAATACCATCTAGTTTGACTTCCCTTTGTGTATGACATTTTGCAGATATTTTATGTAAGCTTAGAGAGACTGAAGAAGTGTACCTTAATGCTGCTTTCCTCTTTCAGGTTTTTTTTCTTCACTCTTGTGCATTGGGAGATACACTTCATAAAACTAAAGCTGTCTCAAGATATTCTATAATGTCCTCTTCCAGCTGACTATAGTTTTTCAGCATCTTTGAGAGTTCTTTGAATACTCTGAGATAATCTTGTTCTCCTTGATTTCCTCCTCTCTGAAATAAATCTGTAATATTTCACCCATGTGCTATGGAAAAACAAAAAGATCTGTGAAAGACATAAGAATAATCTTTCTAAATGGAGGAGTTGAGTTCAAATAATATGTGATGGGGACTACACCGCTTCTTAAATAAATATTGTAAATGCTTAACTCTCACTGGAAAACTATACATTTTTCTTGTTACAATTTCATAATGTTAAGGCCACTGATAAAAGATCTGCAGTGAAACATGCTGGGTTGAATTAGACCATTAGCTGTTACTATTTCATTATGATGATTTAAGCCTTCTACAAATGTCACGGCATTAACATTTTATGCAGAGCCATGAAGAAATGGCTGCTGGAAGAATCAACAGCCTTTTTAGAAGTCAGCACTTTTTGCCTATCTTTATGAGACTACCGGTCACTCTGCGATATTAAATGACAACGTTGCTGTGAGAATTATATCCCTGCATGATGCTTGACTTGGGCATCTGGCCATTACAGGAATGAAACTGCCAACAGATTCAATAGCAATCTCCATCACAGTGCTTGGGCATGGTTCAACAGTCCATTTACATTTGGCAGATATTCCTAATAAGTCTCCCTCAGGGCAAGTAACCTTTTAATGATATTTTCTCTTCGAATTTGTTAAAGAGATACCTGCTCAAAAACGCTGTTTGTGTAATAACGTGTTCTGACTGATGATTCCTTCCTGTTTTCCACCATGCCCTCCATCAGTTCTTTGCATAACAGCCACTGCCTATCCACATCTCGGCTCAGGTCCACTCAGAACACACCTGGATTTGTTGTGGTGCACCATAAGCAGTTTACCCTGCCCACATTTCCTTTTGTACCCACTTGCACCACAAATTTTTAGCACATCTTCATCATTTGCCTTTATTTCTGAGGAATGGTGGAAACAGCAAGAGTTGATTTACTCACACACATGCCCAAAAAAGAACATGAAAGGCTATGAAGCTGTATTTAACATATTCGATTATCATGAACTTGTACGTGAAATACACTCATACATGATGGACTACAAACATGAAATTAAGAAACTATTAACTATTTTTTTCTGTTATTTATCAGTCATGTTTCTCTTGCACCTTCCTGTCACTGTTTTGCCATATGACTGCACTATAAACTGGCTCATACCTCTTTGCATGCTTCATTTTGAAGAAGAAACCCTACAGCTGTAGGCAACTAAATCAGCAGGAAATTAATTTTCTTCTTCCTGTTATTATTACTATTGTTAACATTCTATCTCCAGTGCTAATGTCAAACTGCCACAGCTTTTTGGAGGAATGTAAACTGCAAGGCCAGAAAACTACCACAAGCAACACGAAAACAAGACTGGAGATAGTTTTGCTTGGACAATTTAAACAGAGCAGAGGTTCTTTCCATTGAGCTCTCTGGAAAAGCAAGAAGCACTGTGATGGAGTGGCAAGAACAGACCATGGTCATGATTATCACATCAACTAAAGGAAAATACAGAGTTTTAGTACTACTGCTTGGGTTAAAAAAGGAATTATTAAAATGGGAAGCTGTGTTAAAAACACAAAGCTAACCAAATAAGTCTGATTATTGAAACTCATATAATCACAAGGACTGATCTCAACAGCAGTTCCCAAATGTCTTAACTGGACCTGTGAACTTTGACCCTTGAGATGCATACCAAAACGTGCTAACTGGAAAGGCTCCCATGGCCCACTTGGAAATAATGGATACCCTATCAAATGGGACACAAGAACACCAACATATGGTAACTCCTCCTAGCAGTGTTGGAAATCTAGAACTGAGAGCAAATGATGATACACTGAATTTATTTGTGTCTGTGGTATTTATTTTTTCTGCATTTTTCCATTTTTTCTATTTTCTATTTACTGATGGTGAGTCCACTGTTGAGGACAAACACTTGCTGTGTCAGACAATAATACTACTTTTCCTGTCTAGTTCAGGTGAATATTTACAGCTGGATAACTCTAACAACCACCCTTCTTTAAAATAAATTGACACTGGAAATTTAGGAAAGTACTTATAGTATAAGCATCCCTGCTGGGGCATCTTCCAACTCTAATTGCTTTGGAATTAGAGTAAAAACTTTCACCTTACTTGACCACTTCTAGTTCAGTTGTTTCAAGATTGCCAATACCAAGTTATTAAAGTTATTGGAATAGGTATTCAGAATTTTGACTTGTAAAACAAGATATTTTTATTTCCGTGTGCCTCCAGGTCCTTAAGCTAGTACTGCTGTTAAATTGAGGAGTTTGTGACAACCTAGAGTTGTGAACACAAAAAACTTACAACTTCCCTGAGTAAAAGCTGAGGGTGTAACACATTGTCAGCTGTGCTGAGGGGAAAACAAAACAAAACAAAATATTTATTGGATGTAAGAATTTGATATACACAACTTTAATAGTGTCATGCGGTTCAAAATGGGAAAGTTGAAAACAGTATTTCTGCTTGAAAGAGAAAATACTGCATCCAGAGCACGTAGAGATTTCTACAAAGAATGCTTTTAGTGGAGAGCTGTCTCTGTGTATGAGCCTTGTAAGCCTCAAATGATATATATTTTGTGTGTAAAACCGAGTCTTTTCCATTACAACTAATCTTAAACACCCTAAGGTACAAACAGAAATATGCAAGAAAAAAGGTGAGTTTTTAGGACAACTTGTACAGCAATAGTTCTTGTTTTTTGTTTTGTTTTGTTTTGTTTTTTCTTTTTTCTTTCATCAGAAGATTTTTAGATTTAAGTGAAAATGACTTGAGAGAGGGAAATTAAGGAATTCTACCACAGACCATGAAAAATACTGCTGAGCATTAACGTACTACTGGTTGGTTATGAACAACCACCTCTATTTTCCCTATACTGCTTTCTAAACTCTTTGCTGCATACCATTTCCCATGTGCTGTGTAGTCTGAACGTGTTGATCTCAGCCCTGGTAGCGTTTTCCTCCAAGGAAAGGCCAGTCAAGGTTACACATAAGAGACTTAGGCTGCAGCTAGTTTAAAATTCTAAATCCAGCTTCTGAGTTACAAAAGTGCATTTGGGGCTAAGGGAAACCTTCCTGAGGTCCTCACTGCACTAAAGTAGTACTGCATTATGGATACCTCTGTATGCATGAATGAACGCTGTGATAGAATAAGATATGATTAAAATTGTCCTTCAGTTTCAAAGGGAAGAAGTTGGACTTTGGTCTTTAAAAAACATGCAGAAAGATAGTTTCTCTGGAATACATTATTTTTCTTTAAATAATTTATAATAAAACCAGGAATACTTAGATCCAGTACTGCTGTGCTTCTTGTAGTAGATGCCAGCTTCATCGATACCCATTTCCAACTGGATAAGATTGGACACAACTGGAATCACAGAGGACCATTGAAAAGATTTTCAGTCAAAACAAAAAAACATTTATGCAGTCGACAGTTCCATCTTTTCAAATAGCTGTTGATTTTTTTTTTTTAATTATGATGAATTGGGATATTTTTTATTATCTCTGAATGCAACTCAGTGACTTCCACCTGTGAGAACCAGTCGTATTTTCCTAGTCACCTTTCATGAGATTTTAAGAAGTAAAAATGTAACGGTTCTTTTATCAACTTACTGAAGAACATTTAATGAGATGAGATTAAATTTGTCCTATTTAGCTTCATTGCACTAATTTGATTTGTGTTATTTCTGTGCACAGAGCTCTTTTCTGAGAGCTGTCTCTGCATAAAGAGTTTGGTGAGCTTCAAATGATAAATATTTTGTGCACAAGAAGAGTTTCCAACTCTCATTCAGTTCAATGCCTCTTGATCAGTAAAATCCTCTACCTGTGAACTGCAATATTCAGATGTGTTACCTGTGGGGAAGAAGCAAGATTATTCAGTAGAGTGACTATTATATCATCTAGACAGTAAGAGGATTATATATTCACACTAGCTTAGACATAACTGAGTCTGTTAGCATTTACATGTACTGTTCCTAATTGAATTTTTCAATAAAAATTAACACAAACTCAAGAGCCATTTGACTTCCACTTATCCAGAAAGTGCGTGCTCTGCAACAACAGCTTTCTCAGAAAACAAGACAAAGAGGTAAAGTACTATTTACAGCTTGCTGTGCTGGAAAGCCCTCATGGTCTACAAGAGCCTGTAGCTGAACTGCATCCATTTAATCCACTCATGCTGCCCACAGCCTTCAAAATTTCCTTGTGAAAAAGCACCAGGCTTTTTGTTCAGCACACCATGTAGCATAGCATGTGCTAAGGAGCACTTTTTTCTGGGATATGAGAAGCCAACATGCACCTCTTTGGTGTTTTCTGTACCAGCTACTCCATGCTGGACTTTGCAAGAGTTGTAGAGAATTACCAGATGGGTTAAAAACAGAGTGATGTATCTCTGTGCCTGGCCTCATCTACCACTAAAAGCAGAACTGAAGTGCTATGGTTACTGTGCAGCACTGCATGCTACACTTGTGCCCTGACTCCAGAGGCAGTCTCTAACCTATCAGTCCTCTAAACCACTGTCCCATGTAATGGTGCTCCCATTTCTGAAGCACAGGAATTGAGATACAGAGATTTGTCCCAGGAAAATGTAGGTCTTCTATTCCCTAAGGCAGAATCTTAAATGTGGGTTTGTGATTTTATTCAGATTACATTTGAATGTGTAAAAGCACAAGTGCAAATGCCTTTGCTGCGGTGCAGTACTCCTGTTAAAACTGCACAACTAAAACAAGTTTTGAT
The DNA here is from genome assembly GCA_013399175.1 of Odontophorus gujanensis. Taxonomy (NCBI): domain Eukaryota; kingdom Metazoa; phylum Chordata; class Aves; order Galliformes; family Odontophoridae; genus Odontophorus; species Odontophorus gujanensis. Next base: position 47,139 of record VXAB01008106.1, read on the forward strand.
GTAAAGTTTAAAAAAACCCCAAACACCTCAAGTGTTAAGATTTTGAGTTTTGGCAGAAGTGATAATCAAGTATGATTTTATGAGTCGATAATAAACATCGCTAGTGAAAGGTGGTAGGATAAAGCATTGGCACCTGTAACACGGGGTACATGTATAAGCAGTGTTCACATAACGAAGAATTTCAAGTACTATATTTCTTTGGTCAAAGAGTATTTTAAGCAATTCTGCCTAGAATGCACAGCAGAATAATTAACCCCCCCATCAAACTGGTTTCTGACAGATCTTTTAGGCTCCGCTTCTGCTGGTAAACAACCAGTTGTCAGATTTAATAGAACTAGCCTATTCCATTTAAGTCTTTCAGATGAATAAATGCCCCTAGGCAAATGGTTTGCAGATTTCCCACTGCCTCCAGGTACAGCATGTGGCCTGCTGCCTTCCCCCTCACCCCTTTTTTTTTTCTCTAATGTACAATACTATTATGGATGGAGACACTACCACTAACAAAACTGAAAGCTGAGGAACTGTCAACTCCTCAGCAAGAGGTGCAAGAAAATGTATTGACAGTGGCAGAAATATTGAGAACACTGTTTTCTTTTATTGTACAATCTGAAAAACATAAACTGTCATCAACGAAGAAACAGGTTAGACCTTGAATTCATAGCAAGTGCCTTTTTGTGAGACAGCTTTAAAGCACGTACAGCCTGTCCTGGCTTTATTTAAAACTTGCTGGTAGGTCCACTACCTCCCACTGAGTGGCTGTGTACTTTGATAAGGTATGCATTATGCTGCTTTACAAAATCTAGATTTATTGTTTCCATCTTACAGATTGAAGACTATAAAATTTTATCTACCACTGCTTTCAAAAGTAGAAAACCAAAGGAACTGGTATGGGTGGTACACAAGGAGAAGGTGCTAGTGCAGACTGGGCATGTTGGTTCAGAGTGGTACAAACCTCAGAGTATTGTTTGAGTAGCACAGATGGAGATAGCGCTGTAAATTCTAAAGAAAACTGGAAAATCATCGCTCGTTTTTGTACTGCCCAGGTGTGACCTTGAGTTTTCCGCTGATAGAAATGACAGAAAATTTATATGTGTGATTCTGTCTTCAGTTGCTGAGAGAGCTCTTGCTAAGCAAAGCTTCCAGTCTCAAGACAGTGCTTTCTTAATGGAGGACTGGAAAAACAAATAGTGTTATGAAAAAAGAGATGCTTTTAATATCCCTGCGTTCAAAAGGGGCCAGGTGGTACTTGCACCAGGCTTGTCTCTTCAGCTGTGTTCACAGACCTTCATTACTGGCATTTTTATTGCTTCCACTGGGCTTTCCTGATGTCATGCACTAGCAGCAGAGGAGGCTAATGGACAGAAGGGTGGACCAAAGCCAGACCTATGTCCAAACTGTCCTACCTTTGAAAGGTGTAGCTGGAAATTTGAGAACTCAAGGAGGCTTAGAGGCTATGTCTTTTCAGCAGTGATGACACCAACTAGTTTGTCACCTCTGTTGGTATCTGTAAGATAATTATGAATGCAGTACGCAGGCTCTTGTTCATTTCTGGTGAAAATACATAGCTAGTGGTGGTGACTATACTGAAAAACAACGATTTGTAGCCGAGAATATGCTCTATAAAGGAGTGTTCTTGTACCCTTTGTTGTAGTTTCCATTAAAATAAATAGGACCAGCCTACATATTTCTCAACCCTTGTCTAAGCTAAACTCTGACATGAGGAAAACAGTAAAGAAAGCCTGATTATTTTTAAGACAATGGTCGTTCTGCAGTGTAGGTTTTTCTTTTAACTCTCTGATCTTCTATTTCTGACAATTACAGATTTCACAGTATTTTATTTATCTGTAATAGGAATAAATTATGTATGATGGCAGAAATTTGATAATATGGATTCAAAAATAGGAGAAATACATAGGCAAAATTTGATAAGAAGTCCACTGATAAATCAGCAATAAGCCTAGTTTTTTTGTTTTTTAAGACAAATTGACCTTCAGAATTTGAAGTATTTAGCACTACCCTTTCTCTATCAGTACAATCTATAGTTTCTACTAAGTTATCAGTGCCACTGCAGTACCCAGTGGTTGTTCTCACTCTTACAACTCCCATCGTGCTCCATGCCAGTCATACCCAGTGTTTGGAGCCAGTTCTTCACAGAGCCACCAGTCATCCACGTATTTACAACAGAGGAAGGACTGGTAAACTGACATATCCTCATACTGACTCCAATTTCTGAATCTTTCAAGTTCTAGCCTAGCTATTCCATTTCTCTTTTTCTGAAGAAAACATAAGGAAAAACCTGCTATTTGATTAACGCTTCTCTTGATATGATATGTCCAAGTTATGACAAAGGCCTGTGTAACTTCAAGAAGAAAACATGATGTTTTATACAGTCTTCTTTGCTGGAGCATGCTGTATGTGCTGCATGAACCGCCAGGTCACTCAGCAAAGGTCTCAGGGTTCAGAAGTCAAGCCCCTTTCTACACAATGTCCCCTGTACCTTTCACCATCTCAGCTGCCATCATCTCCATCTTTCCCTGGGTTTTATAATCTGTGCTTACACAAAGGCCTGGAGGCCCAGAAAATTAAGTGAGAAAAACTGAAAGTAAAAGAAGTTGAAGCAAGCATATTAGAAAATCACATTCAATTTCTGAAAGTGATCTCTCTTATGCTCTGCACAGCTAAGCTCTGCAAAAACCTTTTCCTGTTACCTATGAGCACCTACACTCATAACGTGAGCAAAGCAAAGCCCGTCCTTCGCCCATTGATGAATCTCTGTATCCCAAGAGTTTCTGTCCTGCTGCTGTGCTGCCCTTATGAGGATTGTGGATTGCTACAGTGTGTTCCTCACAGGGGAGATCAGGCAAAAGTTGGCTTGTTCAGCTAGAATGATGTTAATAAAGATTTCTCCTTTTCTTGCTTGCAAAGTCTCACATTAAAATAACATATTAGTGTCACAAACTGTAGCAAGAGTAAATAAAAAGCAGCTTCTTTTCATTTTGAAATAAAAAACTTGAGGAATTTTAAATGTGAAATAAACATATTTTGACTGAAGAAAAGTAGTTGCCATAAAATATAGAGCTAGTTAATCTAAATTAGGCAGAGCCAGAGTGCAGGCCAAAAATCTGGGCGTGTTTTTTTCCCTTTCAGGCTTTTTTATGGATTGAAGCTATTGATTTCCCAGGGAATTCTGCTTTAGATCTGAAAAATATTTCTCATAAATATACTTATTTCCCAAATCTGTAGCTTCTTTTCCTTCCTATTCTAATGGAAGGTTTTTTGCTGAACTTCCTAAATAAAGCAAATTTATAATCTCTTAAAGTAGATCAGTAACGCATTACTTTGCAAACTTTCTTTGCAACAACTCTGGAAGCAGAGCAGCTGATAGCAGTGCAGCCCCTGCTGTACACTACAAGATTTCTGTCAGTATCATTGCTGCCCTTGAGTTCATCAGTTAAACAGTTTTGATGTATGCTTCATCCAAAAACAGCCACCTGTTTTACATTTTCCAGCAGTCTCAAACGCTTAACAAATAATCCAGTACAAAGCTAATAAAATATTTTGATTCTTACCCTGTTACTCTGTCTAGCAGGGGAGTTATCTGATTCTGCATCTTGCATCCTACGTTCATCATTATTTTTTGTTCTGATATGGTTAAGCATGAAGAAGTTATTTGAGTTCTACTGTACAGACAGAATCTCTTTAAAAGCTGAACATCCTGCAGAAGTCCTGTCAAGCTTAAGATCGCATTTATGACATTCCTGTTATTCAACATTAAAAGAAGAATATTTTGAATAAATTTTTCAAAGAGCTGCTGATGACTCTTTACAACAATTTAAAATCCATCCTTTACATGAGAGCAACTTTTTCTTACCTTTCAAGAAGAAAATAACTGGATGCAGAATGCAGCAATTTCTAGCATTTAACTCTTATTGAATCTCCCAGCACTGTGCTGAAAGAGGACTTCTGATTGCTCTTTGGAAATGAAATGACTGCTTTGTTATTTCTCCAATAACATATATTCTTTCTGAAAGTTCATGAGAATTGATGAATCTGAGTCAGTTTTAGATATTTTCTTAACTTTTGTTGGAATCATTGTGATTTTTCACCTGAGCTGATCCTTTTTACTTTCACTTTTTATTCTCTTGGTCTATTTCCTGCACCCCCTTCGGCAATTTACTAAACTGCTCTCCTGCATCACATTATGTCAGGTATTCTCTCCAGCTTGTCAACTTGCAAATTCAAACAGAAGAAGCACAAAGGCACTAGATTATTATTCTCATTGGTGAACTGCAGAATGCCTGCAGTTTTCCTTTTAAGATCAAAGCCATGCTGTGTTAAATGCAAGTCATATCTGGCATATATTGCAATGGCATAGCATTAACGATTCTTTAGAGACTCTTAGGTAGCTATATCCCATTAAAATCAGTGAGAGCGAGGTTTGTAATTATTTTCAGAGAATACAGGAACTGATTAGTAATTCATTACAGTAAAACATTTAATTCTGAGATTCAAAGCGCTGAACAAGTCTGTAGTTGTATATGCGTTCTTTTTTTCCCACTTTGTTTTGAAATTTTCATATGTTACCAAACAGAGTTATAACAGTGGGATGCAAATTAATGATTAACTTCTCCAACTGCCTTTTAAAAATGACTAGAAAAAGATGGGCAGACCCTGGGTAGCCATTCGTAAACCTATTTTGGCGCATATCATCTGCCATACTGAAAGAATGGGCTTTTACTAGCATATGTTTGCATGTCTTGAAGTTGTGTATTTGTTGTAGGAGCAACACATGTGTTGTTCAAGATGTGATTGTCTAGACTCACACCTGGGAAGATTAACCACTGCCTAATCGTTCTTTTCAGAAGCATTAATGTTTAAAAATGAATTAAAAATGTATAGCCAAGACAGTCTTTTCATTACCACAAAAAAGAAAAATTCCAGCCCATTATCTTTTTCATGCATCCAGTCCAATAGCATTGTTAAAAATTAAAAGCATTAATGATCTGCATGTGAACTCAATGGACAGCTGCATTTGAAATTAAATTACAGGAGAGAAACAGCATTTGATTAAAACGGAACTATTGCCTGACACTTAGAAGTATCTCAGAAGAAAACTGGGCTAAATGTGATGTATAGCTATTCATTTTCATGGGTATCTGTTTTCAGGGACAATCGTTATTCTCTGACAAGGAAGACTTTTTTGAAAATCAAAAATGGAATGGGTACTCAGCATTTATAGAAATCTATAAAAGGTGAAAGCAGTGCCTCTGAAGACCACCTGTCATCTCTTCCTCTGTGTATTTGCAGGATTGATCTTAAAACTTTAGAGAAAAAAAAGGCAGACAAAAGGCATGTTCACTAGCTACATTCATTAAGGTTTACTCTAATCTAGTAATTGGTGATATATATAAAAGAAAAAGGGAAGTTTCTCACATTTGTATTCCTATGTTTCTGGGTTCTCATACACCCTCCCAAGTCCTTAAGGAGACATTTTCCCTTCTTGAATAGTTTTGCACAGTTTGATATTGGACACTGACCTTCAGGTTTTAAGCTCAAGTGTGACTATTCAATTTAATCCGCTCTCATGCAGAAGTGTGGATAATCCTATGTTTATGGCTTTACGTAGCAAGGTTGTGATAACAGGGCCTGCAGGGAAGCCCTGTGCTCTCTCAGGCACCCACTGTTGCAAGAGTTGAGCTGTGAGCAATGCTGGGGAGCTCCGGGACTGAGAACTTCAGGGAGGAAATTACTGTGTGACAGCAGCTGGGGGAGAGGGGTGAACAATGGGAGGGAAGTGGTCCTACAGGCACCGAGGAGCTCCATTTGTGGAGCAGCAGCTCCCAGCAGCAGAGGAGGAGCCCATGGGGGAGTAGGATGTACCCTCATGCAGCCTGGGGGTGGCACAGCCCTTGGGTAACCCCAAGGGTTGGGAGAGCCACGGCCCTTGGGTCTGGAGCTGGGGCAGTGCTTGGGGAGCTGCAGCCCGTGGGAAGCAATGTAGGGTCCATTCAGGAAGGATGGTGTCCTCCCAAGTGGAGCAGGGACACCAAGTGATCATGGAGTGGCAGAGATGAGGGGTACAGACCGACTGCAGCCCCCAGTGCTCTGCTCAGAGGGAAGAGATAGGAAAAGATGGGGTGTGGGGAAGGTGGCTTTCATTTGCTTTTAGTTCTCACTGCTTCAATCTGGAAATAACTCCCTGTGCTGAGCTGGTTTTGCCCCTGATGGTAATTGGAGAGCTTCAAACCTCACATGGACAAAAAATCTGAGCACCCTCATCTCACCGTATGAGCTGATCCTGCGGTTGTGTGGGAGCTTTCCCCACAGACCTCTGAAGGCCCCTTCCAACCACATGGATTCTGTGATCTTATCACCCTTAGAAAGGACTGACTTTAAGGTGGGCACTAGTAGAGTCCACGTCAATAAATTTGTTGGGGGAAAAAATAAGGAAGTATTGTTCATCGTTCTCATCTCTTATAAATCTGTGCCACTCAACAGTTTATGATCTGCTTAAGTGTAAAGTTTTCTGCTCATCCATCCTTGTTGAGTTGGCTGGGCTAAAACTCTGGTTGTAAGAAATAAATCCCTGTCCATAAATGCATTTATCTGTGATTATGAAGGACATTTGAAGAAGGCTGATCAACACTTCAGATTTTTTCTGAGCAGAGAATTCCTGCCCACTTAACCATTTTGGTAAGAAGAACTCAAGGAAGCTTTGCATTTTCATTATAAAACACTTAAATCTGTCTATTTTGTGCTTCACTTGGTAGTACAGAGAGAATACTGTTCAGAAGAATCTTTTGGAAAGAAAATGTTTCTTGAATCACTTGATCTCTAGCAGATAAACAGTGAAGGCTATTTATTGGGCATGCACTTCCCAAGATTTCAATTTATTAAACACGCACCTTCCAAGAAAATATGTAAGGCAATGTCAAGGGTTTTTGTTTGTTATCTTCCTGAGTCCACACAGAAGCCCAAGGGTTCAGACTGAGCTCCTACTCCTGTGACTCCTCTCATATCTGCTCCGCTGAACTGTCATTTCTGCTTACCTGTTGATGGGATTATACAGATTCCTTAATATTTATCTGGGCTCTAAAGCAGCTTTCTACTCCAGCTGCACGAGTGCTAAATGCTAAAATAAAAGTTTTACATTTGCAAGAAAGAAAAAAAGAAATGCAAGCAGTGGTATTTATTGTTTCCTATCCATTTCTTCATTCTCCAGCTGTTTTACTACTGCAAACTTTTCTGTGATAACTACTGATTACAAATGGCTGTATTCTGCCATCTAACCCCATNCAATCTGGAAATAACTCCCTGTGCTGAGCTGGTTTTGCCCCTGATGGTAATTGGAGAGCTTCAAACCTCACATGGACAAAAAATCTGAGCACCCTCATCTCACCGTATGAGCTGATCCTGCGGTTGTGTGGGAGCTTTCCCCACAGACCTCTGAAGGCCCCTTCCAACCACATGGATTCTGTGATCTTATCACCCTTAGAAAGGACTGACTTTAAGGTGGGCACTAGTAGAGTCCACGTCAATAAATTTGTTGGGGGAAAAAATAAGGAAGTATTGTTCATCGTTCTCATCTCTTATAAATCTGTGCCACTCAACAGTTTATGATCTGCTTAAGTGTAAAGTTTTCTGCTCATCCATCCTTGTTGAGTTGGCTGGGCTAAAACTCTGGTTGTAAGAAATAAATCCCTGTCCATAAATGCATTTATCTGTGATTATGAAGGACATTTGAAGAAGGCTGATCAACACTTCAGATTTTTTCTGAGCAGAGAATTCCTGCCCACTTAACCATTTTGGTAAGAAGAACTCAAGGAAGCTTTGCATTTTCATTATAAAACACTTAAATCTGTCTATTTTGTGCTTCACTTGGTAGTACAGAGAGAATACTGTTCAGAAGAATCTTTTGGAAAGAAAATGTTTCTTGAATCACTTGATCTCTAGCAGATAAACAGTGAAGGCTATTTATTGGGCATGCACTTCCCAAGATTTCAATTTATTAAACACGCACCTTCCAAGAAAATATGTAAGGCAATGTCAAGGGTTTTTGTTTGTTATCTTCCTGAGTCCACACAGAAGCCCAAGGGTTCAGACTGAGCTCCTACTCCTGTGACTCCTCTCATATCTGCTCCGCTGAACTGTCATTTCTGCTTACCTGTTGATGGGATTATACAGATTCCTTAATATTTATCTGGGCTCTAAAGCAGCTTTCTACTCCAGCTGCACGAGTGCTAAATGCTAAAATAAAAGTTTTACATTTGCAAGAAAGAAAAAAAGAAATGCAAGCAGTGGTATTTATTGTTTCCTATCCATTTCTTCATTCTCCAGCTGTTTTACTACTGCAAACTTTTCTGTGATAACTACTGATTACAAATGGCTGTATTCTGCCATCTAACCCCATCACTGTTGGAGTGAGAAAGGACAATCCAAGTGGTCGGACTCTTTGGTCCTTCTAGATTTGATGGGATAGTGCAGGATGAGTTGAGAGGTGCTCGCTTTCAGTGGTGCCTTCATTCTGCACTGATTCTCTGCCAGTTGACAACTGACAAATGCTTAAGTTTAGGGCTACATGTGCCCTAAATTGTGCAAATAAGCACCTCCTGCATTAGCAAGCTATTTATATCTTTATTGTTATGATTGATATACACTTTTGCTTCTCCTGTGAGTTCAGACTGTCTTTGCCACTGACTGTCCACACTGCAAAATTCCCCTGAGCGCTGCTCTATTTTCTACCAACCTCCATTTCTTTTGAATGGAGTTTTGCCTGTAGCTTCGCCATATGTTCAGGTGGCTGCATTTCTTATCTAAGAATGCTCTTATTGCGTGTAAGTAGATGCAGATATCCATAGTGTATGTTTATGTGCTCCTTAGAATGCATCTTCTGGGACATCTCCCTTTTTGGAAGGAAAAAGGAAAAGAGGAAAATGATGCTGTGTAAATAAATTCCTTGTCCAGGCAGTCATAAGAACAGCAGGAGGCAGACACTTTTTAAAAAGAAAGTATTAAGTCGAAAGTGCTCAAAGTTCTTCCTATAATTTTTAGATTCTGTTTGGAGTTTGAAACTATTTCTTAATCAATTCAGGTGCAAGCCAACTTTTTTCAAAAGATTAGTTAGTTCCTCTTTTATAGTTTAGAATATTTGGATTTTCTGAGGTTTTGGCAGAGAAATTTATGGTCTGACTAGCTCAGATACAGAAATTTCTAATTAATTCTTCCCCATCTCTTTCAGAACCTGAATAGGTACCTTTCTGCCAAGGAGGATACATTCAGTTGATGTTTAATGTCCTGAGCATTTCTTTTTTTCGAAATCTAGTCTCTTATTTCAGTGCTTACATCAAAATGCAAGTGTACTCTGAGAGGTGCTCTATGCCTATGCAGAGGTAGAAGTATCATTTCATATACTGTCTCATTCTCTGCATATAAATGATTTCATCACAGCATTACAGCTTTGCAGCATGGTTTTCTTTTCTCCTGACTAGTTAAATGGAATTGTCTTTTTTTTTTTTTTAATCCTCTGTGTAAAAAAACCTCAAATCACAAACAGTAGGAAGTCAGACTGTGAAATATCTCCCTTTTGAAAGTGAATTGGTAAAATATATGTCTACTGAGAATACGAGACCTTTGTGATTACTTCCTTGCAGGCTCTATGTGAGGAAAGGTAGATAAGTAAATTACTTTAAAGTGCCATGAAATGTAGCTAGTCAGATATCCTTTCTGAGTGGGTGTTGCCTGCTATCTGTTTTTCCTCTTTCTCTATCTCCACATAAGAACTCAGTGAAAAACACAGTGCTGGTTAAACATAATATAGATCCACACCAAGACATCTGAGATTGGCAAAGCCAGCTTCAAGTGTTTGTAGCAGCCTATTTTGCCTCTATACTGCTTTCTTCCTGTCTTAGTTTCAGCTGGGACAGAATCGTTTTCTTCAGAGTGTCTGCTATGTGTGGTATGATGCTGTGTTTTGGTTCTAGGAGAAAAATGATGTTGGTTGGTGTTTGTAGCGGCTGCTAAGCAGTGCTGTATAAATCCAAGGCCATTCACTGCAAACCTATGGCTGCTCTGGTGCAGTTTGTGGTTTAGAATTCTTTGTGGAGATTGCCTGGTACAGCTCCTGAAAAAGCACAGTCTAGGAGCCGTGACTGTGAAGTAGCTCTGAGAATCTTGGTTGATACTTGTACTTGTTGGAAATGAAATACTTGAAAAATTTACTGTTCTGTAAGTCTTTGATAGTCTTTCTCATATTTGACTTTTCCTTTTGGACTTTTCCCACTTTGAAAAATCCATGCATAAACCAGTGGAGAAGCAGGATCAGGGCTGCAACTAAAATGTTGGACTGTTGTGAGGTTTTCTTTGAGAGCACAGAGTACAACAACACTTTCATCTTAGTTATGTTGTGTTAAGCTAGGGAAATCAAGATGTTGGCTACACAGTACCTGCAAGTAGGTAAATCTGATCTGCTGCAGAAAGTGTTTTTACTTGCTCTTCTGTAGCTCCTGTTTACAGTTTGGAGCTAACACAGACTTTCAGGAAGTTGTTTATAGATTCCTAACAGATAAGTAATCATTTTTCAAACACACTCCAAATAAGTAGAGAGGAAGAGCATAGAAAAGATTAGTTCCCTGATACAGCCAGTATGAGTGCTAGTGCACGAGAGATGTGAGAAAGAACACCTAGAGTCAATGCCTACTGAGATTTATGCAATAATAAAATCACAGCAGAGACTATTATCAAAGCAGAACCTTTAAATGTGAGGGTAGGCTGTGTTTGTTGAAGGGAATTTAGCTGTGCTATACAGCACTGAGTGGCTGAGGAGAAATTGTAATTGTATACATCAGAGGTGTTTACTAAAAACAGATAATGTCACAATTTAACAGTCAAGGTCATGACTGCAGACATCAGTAAACACTGAAAGACCAGTAGGCTTCAGGAGATGTCTTTCCTTGTTTCATACTGCTTGAATGCTGGAGTAAAGTAGGTCCCAGCAAATTGCTGCATAATTCAAAGTTGTGTGGTGTTCACCAGGGTAACTGTAGAGGGGTCAGATTAAATAGGTTAATGATCTAAATAGTCAGGTGGGTTTGATCAGGGAGAGGTCTGCTCACCCAGAGGTGTGCCATAATTGGAGGAAATGAAAGCAGGGGAAGGCCTCATTCCAGGAGATTTTCAGAGATATTACAATCCTTTTTGGAAAGATAGACATATATTTTATGGCTTGCACAAGCCTTCCTAGAATCTAAGGGTCTTTGGAAAATATCAGGGTAATAAGATCTGAATCATATCCTTAAGATGTTTCTATCTGTCTAGGAAGCCAAATCACAAATACTGTCATCCCAGCATATTTGGTTCTTGTACGTTTCTGATGAGAGCCACGGTCTCTTTTCTGCTTCCGTGACAAGTGAAGCTGCTTTTATCCCACCCAGAGATCACAGATTGCCCTGTCCCTGGCTACATTTATTTACAGACAGCACCAAAGGAAAAATAAAAATTCCAGGTTAAAAAGAGGACAAGTGAAAAACCTTTTTCATTTCAGGTTGGGTGAGATTTGCTTGGAGATTTTGTGATCAGTACCAGATTTACCCTAACATTATTGCACGAAAGACTTTATTAGCCTGTGTCTTACATGTCCAGATATAGTCTAAGTCCACATTTTTGAGGGTGTTCTGTAGATATTTTTATAGGTCCTGGTTAACAAGCTGGTGATTAGGCCAGGAATCTTGTGACAAAACTTGTGTGGTTTCCGGTATGGAGCTATGTGTCCCTTTTGTTACCTGCAAAACCAAAGATTCATGAATTCAAATCACACTGTTGCCCTGCACAGAAACTTGAGCGCATTTTGTAACTGAAAACTCCTCTCCACTTCTTTTCAACACAGCCTTTACATTTTGTTGCACTGTTATCAAGAACACTTTTCATTCAGGTATATGACAATTCAAAAAGATGCACTTTTTGCTTTTGGAAAATAATATCAGCGAGACTCAAAGCAGTGAAGGTTAACATATCTTGCTTCTTGCTGCCTTGATCTTTCTTGCATTTTTCTAATAATGTTGTTTCAAATTTCGTGCTTTTTTTTCCCCCCTAGAAAGACTAGAATTCTGAAAAGAAGAGAAGGAAAAGAAAGAGGAGGAGGAAAAGAAAGAGGATAAGAAAGAAAGGACAAAAAAAAAAAAAAAGCAGTAGTGCTATATGAGAATTTGAAGCCTAAAAATTGTTCAGACTTCTCACCTACAAACAGCAGAAAGGGAAAAATAAAAGCAGGAGCTGGGACTGAAAAACCTTATTTTTAGGAAGTAAATGGAGAAATGTTAATATATACAAGTTTCTGGCATTTCTTAATTATTTTTTTAGTTATTATTATTGCAGAATATGCTATAAAACTCCTTCAGAATCACCTTCAGCTGGTGCATTTACATGTTTGTTTGAAATATGTAGCATCTAATAGACAAAATGTCCAAACATTCTTCAGGAGCTTAAGCTTTCCTTCCTGACCTCCAGAGCATTGGGTGCAGGCACCACTATTATGCTTCTTGCTATGTATTATTGTGACACATATTTCCATTCTCTACTCAGTTTACTTTTACAACATAAAAGTATATAAACCTTCCCTTGAGTTTTTCTTAAGTTCTCCGATAGGAGTAGAAACACTGCTGTGTTGTAAATACCTACTTGTAACACCTATCAATTACAGATACTTGTGTACTTCACAGTGAAACCTGTGGGTTGTTTCTGGCAATATACCTGTCTGATTGAGTCTAGGAGAATAACCAGAGTTATTCTGACATACATCTTTTAGGTTGTTTAGTAAATAGCAAACAGTTAGTGAAAGCTGCCTTTTTCCTGAGACAGAATCCCTTTATTAATTTTATTATGGGAAAAGCATGGTGCGTACTTCTCATGAAACATAGAAAACATTTGTTGTTTTTCACTGTGTAAATCAAATGTATTTATCAAAGTGTGCAGTGAAGGTCCATTCACATCCTTCAAAGTAATGATTATGAGTATGTTGTTGGCAGTTTTATAGTCTCCTTAACAATTCTTGCTTTTGTCAGCTGGAAAAAAAAAAGAAAAAGTGTACAGGGCTGCTGTACCTTAAAAAATCTAACTTCTGAGAGGAACAGGTAAATTGAGCCTTACTTCCATTGGACCGTTTATTGTCTGTTCTCCAACTGTAGTGTGCTAAGGCACAGAGTCAGCAGAATACAGGAGGAGACTTAGGAAAAGTAATGAGCAGCTGTAGCCTGTGGAAACTCAGTCCCCATGCACATTAAGCTTTCTCTTTGTCAGTGATCCATTATTTAAGCTTGTCACAAGCTGAAAGTTTCATTTTCAAAGACAAATCCACCCCCAAAGCAACACAAGCATGGAAACAACGCAATAGGTTATTGCTGAGCCCTGATGAACTCATTTCAGTCCTCACTGCTCAAAAAACATCACTGGTCCCTCTACAGACAGAATGACTCGATCCATGACCAAGGAGAAAGTGATCTACACAACTTTTCTTTTAAATTTTTAGTTCTCTCTGCGTTGGAATTTACTGTTTCTGAGGGAGGTAAGAGGAGATTTTTCTCACCACTGGGAAGGTAGGATCATCTGCACAAAGAAGGGAGTGAGCTGGTTTTAGGGATGGTAAACCACCATGGGAGAAACAGCTAAAGAAGTCAGTGAAGGTGGAGGAAAACTGCTCAGTCAGCAGCATACCTGTGGTACACACAGCATGCCTACAGGTCGGCTGTCAGGCTGGAGTATAAAGCTTTCTCTCTGCTCTGCAGGGAAGGAATGAATATCATTCTCACAGGAAAGGTGGTTGAAAGAGTTGGGTCCTGTGTATGATTTCACAGTATGCCACACAGTGCAGTACTGAGGGCAGAGCTCCAGACTCTGTTTTTCCAGGGAGTCTCTGGGCTAACCTGATGCTTGGTCAAAATGTTCTCATTGAACACCTTGTGATCTGTCTTTCAGGATACTGATGAGTCTTTGGCTAGCACAGTGTTTGGCATAAAGAACACAAGGTTGTGAGATTTGAATGTTTCCAGTCTGCAAACATCCTTGGTTTTTTACCTCTTCAACATCAGATAACCAGCCTGCTAAACTTACCGTAGTGGTTCCTAGAAACTGATATTAATTCACTCTTAATTTATGATATAGCTTTCCTCAATTTATGAGAAAGATCCATGTTTGTTAATGTTCATACACCGAATCCATGGAAAGGCAGAACATAGTAGTTTTCAGACAAATACTTCACTAAAGCATGCCATCTGCATACAGTGATCCACCCAGTTAGAACCCAACAGTATTACTATTAACACCATATTGAGTATAAACAAAATAATGACTGTTGTCATTGTTCTGAAGCACTTCAGGTACATTTTAAACTGAGCATCTCCCTGAGATTTCTCGTGACTTCTGTTGCAGGTGAAAGAAAGCATGTTAATAAGGTAGGTGGAAAATGGGAAAATGAAAAGACACAGGACAGTGTAGTCAGTAGAACAGAGAAGTACAGTTATACCAAGGACAGCATCGTTTCATCCCTACATTGTAGCTACAGATACCTATTTAAAAGCAAACACAGAAAGTGGGAAATACCCGGGGTTATGCAGATGGCAGTAACACTGAGAATGCCTGCTACATAAGGAGAGCACAAAAGTGTGTTGGTAACTTCACACAAGCAGTACACAAAAGCTTGTTGCACATGTAATCCTTTATTGGATTGAATGGTGCTCTCAGCTCATTGAAATGGCTAGGTCTAGTTGTAAATTTTACTATATACTTCCACATTTGGGCTGGATATTATCGTATTGAACTAATCTAATGTCTAGATAAATCATCACCATCTTGACAGTGAATTTTTCCCTTATGTAATGGTTAAAAACAGGCAATAATTCTCCTCAAATTAAATTGCATTCTGTACTAAAAGCTCATTTAAAGAAAGCAAGTTGCAAAGTACATTATCAAACCACTAAAACTAATATAAAGATAAAAATGTCTCAGAAAAATATGGCTAAATCCAATTTTTGTACCCACATAAACTTGAAGCTTATGAAGTTTGAGGTAAGAATTTCCACTGAAAGATGATGTGAAAGCATTTAAATTTATTCAGTAATTAGATATGGCTGGAGCAGGTTGTTTTACTACTACTTTCATTGCAGAAATGATAACTCAAGATTTGAGCATGTTATGAGCAATGGAAAGCAGCTGCTTACTCAGCCACATACGTCCTCTGCCTTTGGACATATTTTTAGGTCATTTCCATTGCCAGAATTGCCCAGAGGCATAACTAATGCAAATTCTTAATCCTAGTGAGAGTTCTTCACAGAGACAAAGTTCTGGGGATTTTTAACTACAGCAGACTCACTCTGAATTGCTTATGAGCAATTAGTTTGTGCCAGGTAAGTTTATCTGCATCCTGTTCACACAATTAGACTGCTTCCTCTTCTTTCTTGTGCCAAACTGGTGTTCCGTTGCACAAAAATGTCATCCTCTATACATCAGAGGAAGGACATTTTCTTTTAATTCATTTTTAGGAATCTGCTTATTTTAACAGAGAAAGTACAATGTTGATTTCAGAAGTAAAAGACTTGCAAGATTGTTGAGGAATCTTAAGTTTTTTACTTTGTGTGTTAGCAGTGAAACCATGACTGTTTGAGCCCATGATCTAATTCCACCTGGGTATATATAGGAAAAGGCATATATTTCAATCAGCATTCAATCAATGGCACTGCTGACAATGAATTTTACCAACTTCTGTTGCATTTTTGTGGATAGTTGACCTCTGCCTATGCCCTGGGAGCTTTATCTTTTTGTCATTACAATTTTCATACCTGTTACAAGACATTTTTTTAAATAACATTGGCTGATATACATATACTTATTAAGACACTGCTGTAAGACTGAAGATGGTTAAAGATTCTGCCAACTAGAAGCAGTTCCTGGGGACACAGATGACTCTGGACCTGTTGTGTGGCTTATTAAATTCCATCCTCTTACCCTGACTTCACTGCATGAAGTGCATGGAATCAGAGAATGGTCGAGGTGTGAAGGGACCTGTGGGTCTGCTTCGCCCAACCCTTGCTTCAGCAGGGTCACCCCAAGCAGGGTGCCTAGGACCACATCCAGGCAGATTCTGAAGATGTTCTGGAAGATTTTTTCCAGTATGTTCATGTCTCTCTCATAGTGAGAAGCCAACAGTCAGACCTAGCTCCAGCTTCATTGGTGCTGAATAGAGGAAGGATCACATTTCTTGATCTGCTGACAGTCCTTTGCCTAATGAATCCAAGAATTAGGATTAGCCTTTGACATTTAAAGACCAAGTTGCACAGAATGGTTTAACTTCTTCAGTTGCTGTATGGTTTACTATGCAGTTGCAGACACTATGAGAAATTTAAGTTAAAGAGCTGGCTGCAAAAGCCATGTGCAGAGTAAATCCCTTGCTCCCACAGACTGCAGGTGTTGGATACCCTGGGGGGCTGACTGCATGCAAAGCTGGGTCAGTACACTGGCTGGAGGGCGTGGGCAGACTCCTAGAAAAAGACAATAAGCAACCACAACCTCACAGTGAGACCTGTGAGATCTGAGTAAAATGGACCAACCTCTAAAAGAAGATCCAGTCATCAAGTTTTGAACCAGGGAATGCTTTGCTCAAGGTGGATGGCCTGGTTGCTCATAGGACTCAGGGCCTCCCAACACTGGATGCTAGTGAATTTGTAGGGTCTAGTTGTTCACAACTGGTGGGAATGTCCTATATTGTTCATACCCCAAAGGATGACAGATGAGAGCACCCTACTGTAACTGCAGATAGTGTTCTTTTTCGTTTATTGAAATGCCAGAGTGGTATCTGAGCTTGTAATATGGCTTCTTAATGTGAATCTTATGACTTGTAAGAGGTCGGTCACTTTTCAGTTCTTACACTTCTAAAACTCACTGGAAGCCAAAAGAAGATGTGGACGCAAACTTAGTAAAAAGAGGCTCTTTTTGAAGGTACCTTTGATAAAAGCCTAGCATGAGCTTAATCTGACCACTGTGATAAAAGACAATAAAAAATGTTTTTACAAATATGAACAGTAAAAGGAGGGACGAGGAGAATCTCCATCCTTTACTGGGTGCAGCAGGGAACATACCTACTGAGGATAAGGAGAGGGCTAATGTTCTCAGTGTCTTCTTTACACCTGTCTTTGTCAGATAGTTATCTCTGGGGTACTCAGCTTTCTGACCCAGAAGTCTGGGATGGGGAACAGACTGAACCACCCATGATTCAGCTGGAGATAGAGACTTTCTACTCCATCTGGACTTCCAAAAGTCCATGAAGCCGGGTGGGATGCTCACGAGTGTTCTGAGGGAACTGGAGGCTCTCACCACCCATCACAGGTCCTGGTCAACCAAAGAGGCCCCAGAGGAGGCCTCTGAAGACTAGCTAATATGATGCCCATAGATAAGAGGGGTGATAAGGAGGACCTGGGGAACAGTCCTGTCAGACAGACCTTGATGCCTCAGGAGGTTATGGGTCAGATCATCTTGTGTGCAATCAAATGGTACATGCTTGTCAACAGGGAGATAAGGCCTGGTTAAGCATGGGTTCAATAAAGGCAGGTCCTGCCTGACCAAATTTATCTCCTCCTGTGACTGGGTGATCCAGTTGTTGGGTGAGGGAAAAGCTGCTGATGTATTCTACCTAGACTTCAGCAAAGCCTTTGACACTGAGAAGACACTGTCTTCCATAGTATTCTCCTGCAGAAATTAGCAGCATATGTCTTGGATTGGGTACACTCTGCTGAGTAAGGAACTGGTTGAAGGGCAGAGTCCAGAGAGTGGTGGTGAATAAGAACACTGAGGCCCTGGAGCACATCCAGAGAAGGCCAACGAAGCTGGTGAGGAGTCTGGGGCACAGGCTACATGATGAGGGGCTGAGGGAACTGGAATTGTTTATTCTGGAGAAGAGGAGGCTCAGGGCAGACTTCATCAGTCTCTACAACTCCCAGAAAGGAGGTTGTGACAAGGTGGAGGTTGGCCTCCTCCCGGGTAACAGTGATAGAATGAGAGGTGATGGCCTCAAGTTGCTCTAGAGGAGGTTCAGATTAGATATTCAGAAAAATTCCTTCTTAGAAAGAGTGGTCGGTGACTGGAATGGTCTGCCCAGAGAGGTGGTGGAGACACTGTCCCTGTGTGTATGTCAGGAAAGGGTACAAGTAGTACTTAGAAATATGGTTTAATGGGAAATATTGGTAGTAGGTGATAAGCTGAACTGGATGATCATAGAGGTCTTTTCCAGCCTTAATAATTCTATGATTCTGTGAAATTTTAATCAGGAGAACATAGTGGTACATGGAAGACACAAGGCACTTAATTACCTTACCTTTTTTTTTGGAGTGGCTTTCTCCTCTGGAAGAATATAAAGATAAACTGAAGGATAAGAAAATACTGCTAAACTTTGCTTTGCATTAATGTTGTTTTTCCAGAGGTGACAAATTTAGCAAGAAAATGTAATCAGATGAAATATGACTTAGGAAAAACTCCTAGTCTCTAAGTAATCGTTTTCTTTACCAGGAAAAAAAAATAAAGCTACAACACAGAGACATTTAAAAAATGCATACATTTATGCTAATTAAGTTGCATAAAAGGTTTTTAAAAATAATGAGTTTAGAAGTTCTATGGGCTGTTTGCAAATTACATCAAGAAGGTCTTGGTTATCTGATATTTAATTATTCAAAACTGTTCAATGAGTTATTTATGTAGAGGGTATATATGCAGATAATTCTCAGCCTTTAATATTCATACTGAGCTTGGATCATTTTGATTGAATTCCTATATTCTTCTGTCTTCTTGTATAAATCCCTGCACCACACAGCATTTTGCTTACTCCCCAGTCCCAGTGTGCTGGGGGAGATAATCAGGAAAAAAAAAAAAAAACAACAAAAGCAAAATAGAACTCATGGACTGAGATAAAAATACTTACTAAGACAAAAGGAAGGGGAAAACAATAACAGTAATTATAATTGAATGTTTACTTTATCAAACAAGTAATTGCTCACCAGGTACTAACTGATGCCCAGCCTGCCCCTGAGCAGCCAGTGTCTCCCCAGGTCAAGACCCCCAGTTTTGTAATTCTACATGGTGTCATATGGTACTGCATATGTAATGCTGAATCTATTAAAAAACGGGTATCGTTGAAGCAGGAGTACTCCTTTCCTGTGGAAACTCTCATCCTAAGGACAGTAGTCAACTTTGGGCAACCACTGACCTCGTTTGTGATTCATTTATGTGCTACTTTTTGTCAAGTACATACCAGGAAGCAGGAAGTTGTGTTTTTAGGCAAATACAAAGACTGAGAATACCCTGGAGAGGCAGGCCTCTTTCTGCCCCAAACTCCTGTCACATAATTTTAGATATTTGCACCATGGTTGAAGAGATATTAGTCTGGGTGAACTCTGTACTTTCTCTTCTAGCAACCCTTCATATGAAATAATTGCATTAGTAAATTGTACATGCAGTTTTCATTCTTCAGTACTGTGGAAACAGGTTTACCATCATATGCATTACAAAAATGCTACTTATTACTCTGTCTGACTGTAACTTCTGCACAGATGAATGCTTTTGGCTTAGGCCAAAACCAGGTTCAGTGCCCACTGTACTCACAATTTGCTCTTTTACTTACATTTATGAACATATGTGCAATCTTGTACCAGATTCCTTCATGACTTTTTCACTGGTAGTTATTGTATTTATTCTCATTAACAGTAAGGCAAGGATTATTTCCAGGTCCTTCAGTGTAGAAGTTATTCATTCTGGGCACCTATTTCAAAATTTACAGTAGCTCTGTGGACAGGCAAGAAGGAGTTATTGCAATGCATGCTGATACTTCTAATTTTCAATTTTTATTTTTCTCCTAATACTGATTATCTTTCTACATTTTCTATACTCTTAATTAACCTTTCTTTGTTTGGAAGGAATTTATTTGTAAAAGCTTCCATGCTTCTTTATCTATTTGTTTTTGTATCCGTATTATCCCACACATTGATCTCAATTTTTTCCTACTACCCAATACTTATTAACTTCGTTTCATGTCAGAACAAAAAAAAAAAAAAAGTATTGCATGTATTGAGGGGTATTGCATGAAATAAATGATGATGCTTAGCAGTTTGCTCAGCAGAAATGCTAGCATTAGCTGCCTGATAGTTTATGAAGGGAACCACGTTCTGTAATAGCTTGGAGAGGTACTGCCTGAAAAGAGA
This sequence comes from Odontophorus gujanensis, assembly GCA_013399175.1. Taxonomy (NCBI): domain Eukaryota; kingdom Metazoa; phylum Chordata; class Aves; order Galliformes; family Odontophoridae; genus Odontophorus; species Odontophorus gujanensis. Next base: position 67,367 of record VXAB01008106.1, read on the forward strand.
TTGAAAATACTGTATTTTCATTCCACACAGAGAGTGTGGGAGAAGTGGAAGGAGAGGAAGGAAACCCTTCCAATAAATGTAACCTTCAGTTGTTTTCTGTCCTTGCTTGCACTCTGATGCTCTCTAATCGTGCTAACATTAGTGACATCCATCCCACTAGATGGTTTAAATTGCTCTCTGTTTTTTCTTGATTTTTATTAATGCATTCCTTTTCCTCAGGGGGAATTCACCTTAAAATTGTTTCATCAAAACTCAGATTCTCTCCTGGTGCGATCGTTCCATTCTCAGCTGGTGATGCTGAAATTGATTCTTCCAGGTAGCAGCCTTTGCATTAGAGCTGCCTTCCCAGTGTAGCTACTGCGTTTCACAGCCTTGGTTTCACTAGTACCTGAAGTACCTGATGGGGGAGGTTGGAAGTTTTTCAGTTTTCCATAGTGCATCTGTGGGATAATGTCCACTGCACAAAGGAAGCCATCCTCACTTCTCACCCAGTCCTGCCTTATCAGTAACAGCCTCCTTCCCTCTGCTTTGAAAATCTAAAAGAACTAATGTTTTCATCAGGAGTAGAAAACAAACTTTCTGTGCTCAGGACCTGTGTGTGACCAAAGACCTACAGGATATGTAAAGCATGCCTCCCCGCTCCTCCAATTTGCTGTTTTGTTTGTTTGTTTGTTTGTTTGTTTTGTGGAAAAAATGTTGATAGGTTAGCTATTATGGCTGTATAAATAAAAGAATGGAGAATGAAATGCGTTGGCATGAAGACAATGGACCAATATTGTCTTTGTCTCAGGTCTGTTACATTGATGGAAGTTGTAAGGGAGTCTCTTTCTGAGGAAATTTTTTTGAATCCTCAAGTGTAGATGCAGTCTACAAATTCATTAACCAGCTATTAGATTAACATGCTGTTCACCTTTCCTGCTTGACTTAGGATGAGGTTTATGGGCCCTTGCCAGCTGAGCAGTGGTATACTTGGCTTAACGTGATACAGCACTTCCAAATGCTTGAAATATTTCCACGTTTCTTGACTTTCTGTGTGTTCTCTACATAACAGCACAGAACAAATCTGCCCAATTACATGGGCTATCAAATTACCAAGCAATTAACTTGTTCCAAAGTGAACAGTGAGTTTCTCCTCTCTGCCCTGCATTATTCCTTCCTCTATGATGTGGAAGTGCCCTAATATCACCTGCTCTTTGTCCTCTAGTAATCCATGAGAGGCCTTCACATAAAGTACCACATTTCCACCACTGTTCACCACCTAGACTGTTGAGTTCACAAGTTTATAACTGAACAGACTCCTTCCTCAAAGACACTCTCAATGGATTCCTTGTCTCTTGAGACATCATTCCCGCTTTCCCAGATCTTGCCTGACTCGTGACTGCTTACTGTGTGTTGACATGTTCACCTCTTTTTCCTTGCAGGTGGCTCTGACATGCTGTTGTTCATCTCCCAGAGAAATGGAGTGGCTTGTAACCATAAAGCACGAAGAGAACCTTAGATTTCATTTGGTGTAGGAAAGTGGCATGACTGGGACTTGCTTTGCCTGTTCCATGTTGTGGATTCTGTGGCTTGGCACCTGAGTGTCAGCTCCCAGCAGCAGTTGTAAGGAAGCAGTTGCTTCATGTTAGCTTCCTTCTCTGTGATGTCTGCATACTTCAAGGCCAAAGCATTCTTTGGCCCTTTCAATGGTGTAAACCAAACTTTCTCTTTTTATTCCCCTTTCTCAGTGAATCTACTGTCCTACTCCCTTTCCAAAACAATAACCATGCTGCCTCTTTTATCTTTAGTTTCTTTTCATCTATTTACTAATTCTTAACACTTAATCTAAGAAATATCCTTGTCGTCATGAAGTAAAAAGTTTTTTACTACTTTATGAGTAATTGTTACTTAACTATTTTTTTATTTAGTTTGTTTAAATAGCATTTAAGAGAGGATTAATTGAATTATAAAATACTGATGGTTATTCTGAAGGCTTTGTTTTTGATCTATGAGATGTCCTCTAGATTAAATGTTATGAACTCTCAGTTTTCCAAGTAAACTTAGATGGATGCAAAACTCACTGAGAACCTCATACCTTTTTATTTCTGAACTATACATTTACTGCCTAAATAAACAGTTCTTGACTAGAAATCTGACTATAGTTCATTGCATCAACAGCAGATCTGGAATATCTTGTGCTGTAATATATCCTGATTAGCAGGAAGGAACATTTTGGAGAGAGCGTTAATTAAACTTAACACACATACACACAAAATAATTTAAAAATAATGAAAGAAAGCAGCCTC